>SEOQ01000681.1:0-15588 GCA_004679275.1 Dentipellis fragilis
ACTTGTCCTCGTACTCAGCTCTGGCGCGCTTTGTCTTCGACCTTCGTAACAACTTCTCGGTTGATGCCGAGGACATTGAGGCAGTGATGCAGGCGATGGACGATGATGTACTGGACAACCCTTGGCTCGCATTCGAAGGCGAAATGAGGGCCGCATCTGAGGAAGAAGCGCCCGGGGCAAGCCGCCCAGCCCTTGTGGACTTCGTGCCGCGGAAACTGAGCAACGTTGAGGAATTGGAAGAGAGTATTGTAGAGAAGAGGGAGCGAGTGCGGCGCTCGCTGTCGCTTGCGCTCTCTGCAAATCGTGGTACGAGGTCGCTGTCCACTCGACCTCAGGAGTCATATCCCTCTCACCAGCGCGCAGCATCACAGGTAAACTGCACTTGACTGTCAGTGAGCGTCTGTCTGATCGATCTTGTTCCTTCTAGCCTTCCACTCCCCATTCTCCACACCCTCCAGTCATGATTGCGCCCTTGATCAGCCTCGACGAGGCACGCAAGAAGTTTGCGCATGCTGACTCGTTGGACATCCCGGTTTCGCCACGGACCGTTGTTCGTGACTTACCGTCCCCATCGCGTGGCAGTAGCCGCAGTTTGCGGTCCATGAGGGAGCGACTGAGGGTCAGGCCATGAGGCCTGGCATCGCATGTCTGCTCCGCCTTTTTTAGCTGGAGGGTACCTTGATGTTATAGGTAATCCTTAGTTTAGTGGATGCCATATCGTTGAATAGAATAGACCCATCAAACATCCTCATCTTCTCTATACCAAAATTTAGAGCTTCTTGGGTGGTTGCCTTGTGCCAACAGACGCTTACGCACCGGGCCGGGCCGGCGTCAGGGCCGTGGCACGACTGCCAGTTGAACGAATGAAGCGTAAACTTGCACATTCCTCCACAGCTGCCATCGACGTCGTAGGACGCGGCTGACTATTGCATCTCTTTTCTCGAGAACCCCTTATGCGGTCGTATGAAGACAAGTATCAAGCGCGCTACGTGATATTTTCAATGTGAAGAAGTGGCTTGTCCCGTTCTTTCCGAAAACCAGGGGACTTCAAGCTTCAAGCTTCAAGCATTGTCAGCGCCGACTCGGAGGGTACAACCTTGGACATCCATATCTATACATAATAAACGGCTAGGGACAGAGACCTTGATGGTAGCGGGGACGAACAAGTGCCACCGTAAACATGCAATGGCCGCTTCTTTCCCGTACGCGGTCGTTTTCGGGTCCGCCTGGCTCAAGCACTTGCAGAATGCATATCACTTGACACATGCTCCTCAGACTTGTCAGGCGCTAAATCAGACAAGGTCTGTGATTACTGTTGTCAACCTTTCGATTGAGTTCATTTGACACGCCTAATCATAGAATAGGTGAGCTTCTAACAGGTGTCAGGCTGCGTGGACAACACGCCTTCGTACCGTTTTGAAACGGAAGTCTCTTATCGTACCGTGCGCACCATGAATACCTCAAGCGGCAAGGCTTCCTGACTTAACAATCTGTCGGGTTCAACGCGTCTTTCTTAGTAACCGTCATCGAGGTTGGGCGCAGGGCTTGACGAAGGCCTCTCACTTTCGCCTGTGTAAGTGTCGTGACTTGGTTACCCCACTCTATTTTGTACCTTACCCATGGAAACTGTCTGTTTAGCACCGGTGCACCACAATCCGGCATCAAAGTTCTCAACAACCTTCCTGGTTTGACGCTTTCATCACCTCAACACCACTGCGATCCTGCTGTCTCCGAACGATATCTCATCCCTCGAGTGCATTCTCCACGCACGGAAAGATGTTTAACCCTCAGAAGTCTACAAATGAGCAGATTGCTTCGGCTCCGGACCAACCAAGGTTCTTTTTCAGCGATGGAAATATCAGCTTCCTGGTACGTCGCTGGATAACAATCGCTTCCTCCCTTGCATCTAACTCGAAAACGACAGGTGAAAGGCGTGATCTACCGTGTTCACCGCTATTTCTTCTGCCGCGATTCGCCATATTTCGCCAACTTGTTGTCGAAGAGCCCCCGTCCACACGAATCAGCGTTGACGCCGGTCGTGTTGGAGGATGTCCAATGGTCCGAGTTCGAGGCATTCTTGTCGATTCTATACCCAACGTGAGTGCTTAGAAATGCATGTCACTGCCGTCAACTAATGTGTATTTCTGCCGTATCGAAGGTATTTTCACGAAAGTGATGTCAAAACTGTCGAGGAGTGGACGGCCGTTCTCCGCTTGTCGACGGCCTGGTCCTTTTCTTCGATTCGCACCCTTGCAATTGAACGCTTGGAGCCGATCGTCCCGCCCGTCGAGAAATTGATGCTATCGAGTCGTGGCTGGTTCCCGGATTCATCGCCCTGTGCGAGCGGCCGCAATCGCTCACGAAGGGTGAGGGTCGCAAACTGGGGGTTGACAACGTTGTGTTGATCGCAGCGCTCCGCGAGAGCCTGTGCATTCGGCGGACAGGCGCTTCGACGGGAGAAGTCGAAAAAATGATCCGTTCTCACCTCAAAATCCAATCTGCACCGGAAACGAAAGCAAACAACTTGAATATGAACACCACGCTCGAGAAAGGGGAACCCGAACCTGTTGAGCAGAAGAAGCTACCCAAAGCAGCGGCGAGGGCGAAACCGAAGGTAAAAAAAGAGGCCGATCTCAGGAAGAAAGTGGAACAAGACTCTGCGATGGAGGCAATCGTCGAAGACGCTGTCTTGAAAAGGGAGGCCATCGAAGAACCTGCAACGACCAAGTTAGCCGAAGAGACCACCTCGAAGATTGTAGAAGATGAGGTCGTGGAAAGGCGTGTCCAGGAAGTTTCTCCGCCAACCGATGCACTCGTATTCCAGGGGCACACAGCCGAACTACAGCAGGCAGCATCTCCCAGGGGAAGACTAGCCGCGATCGCTCCCGACGTCAGGGGGTCAACGCAGCCTATGTCTTCGGGCGAAAGTCTGCTCTCTGCGGCCGTAGATGAAGGTCGATTTGGGTCTAGCATGTCGGACACTCTTGCAATTGGACAAATGCTCCAGCCGACGCCACAGAGGATTCTGTCACCGCTCCCTTCAGAGGCTGATTGGGACTGGGATACCGATGGCGACGTTGAAGTCATTGCCTCTGATGATGTGCATGTGGGGTATGTCGTCGACCTCTTGCATGAATCGGGCGTTCAGCTGACGCAGTGTGCAAACTCACGTTATGATCTGCAGATAGGGGTCCAAATGCTACTGGCCTGGGAGTGTATGCGTACCGGTAATGCTATGCGATATTTCTTTGGTTGTACCTCAAGATTGTGGTAAGGATCGGTGACTGGTGGTTTCGAGACGCCCCGCCTACGTTTTGTGACATATCTGTCAGCTTTTGTATACACACAGAATTGCTAACGCCTAGTTCTGAGGTGTATGGATCCCTCCATCGAGGCCCGTCCTCGTCCTTAGCATTTACAGCAGTGTCGGTCTGAAACATTTGACTGTATTGGGCGCCGACTGGGTGAAGAGCGTGCATGTTGATATAGACTATCCTGTCTGGGTGTGATCGGCAACCCTGGAGCAGATTAGATGGATTTCTCGCAGAACGCGTGGGCGACACGCTCGTCGTGCAACGAGGCCTCCATGCGGCAGACAATCGACAGTCACCAGACGCGTACTACAAGCGTCCCCTGTTGTCCATCTCTGTGGTCTACGACGACCTCCTTCCTCCGTCGTGAGTGTTGATTTCCGTCTGCCCGCCTAGGCTTTACACAATCCCATCGTTTCTGATAGCCTTGCACTGTAGCACCCGGGCCAGCCTCTCGCTATCTGACATCGAAAACTTCGAATCTAACGACTTATCCGATTCCATGTCCTCACCTCAACAGCAGCGCTCGGATATGGACAAATCTGGCACCATGGCTCAACCCAATGCCCCCTTGAGTGCTTCTGCTGTAAATAACTAGATGGTGATACAGTCGATAGTCATCGACGAGAAGCCAAGTCCCAAAACCCATCCAAGGTTCTACTTCGATGATGGAAATATTGATTTTCTGGTACGTGGCTGATCATTCCGTGTTCTGTTCCCATCTAATCAGAGAGAGATAGGTGGGAGACATGCTCTATCGTGTCCACCGCTACTTCTTCTGCCGCGACTCGCTGTACTTCGTTGATCTCCTGTTGAATCATTTTGCCTCTGCAAGTACCAATGATCCCCCTGTGAAATCGATGACAGTTGCCTTGAAAGATGTCGAGTGTTCAGAGTTCGATGCGTTCTTGTCTATCCTCTATCCCACGTGAGTAGGCCTTGCATGCAATTGTGACGACCAGATCATACTTATGAATCTGACAATCAAGGAAATTCCACGAATGCGACGTGACGACCGTCGAAGGGTGGACATCTGTTCTCCGATTGTCCGCGAAGTGGTCCTTCTCTTCGGTCCGCACTCTCGCGACAGGTGCTTTGCAACGCATTGCTTCTCCTGTCGACAAGGTGGTCCTGGGACGAACCTACGACATTGGTGCATGGTTGCGCCCCAACCTTGTGGCCTTGTGCGACAGGGAGCAACCGCTCACGATGGACGAGGGCCTGCGGCTGGGGGTACGCGATGTCATATTGATCACATCCGTCCGCGAGAGCCTACGTGTCCGAAGTCAGGATACTTCTCGAGCTCAAGCTGAGAAGATGGTCGATCGGCATCTGAAACCCAAGAATACAGGAGCAATCCCTGGATCGAAGGCAGAAAGGCCTAAGGAGGTTGTTTCTGTACCTCCGGAAGGACTTCCCGGCAATGCCATTCGTATCTCCTCCAGCGTGCCAGCGAAAGAGTCGAGTACTTCCGTGGCCGCTTCCGCTTGTTCCGCCCAAGACGATCCTTGGAAAAGGCAACCGGCCCGGGGGCGAGCTCTCTCCAACCTGAAATTTTCCGAACGGAGTCCAGCGACGGATGAAAAGGGAGCCGTCAACAAGGATCCTGCGAAGAAGGTAGTTGTTGACGAGACGGCCAGTACTGCTCGACCAGACAAACAACCAAAGGACAAAGCCTCAACACCCCAAGGCCCGCTGCCTTCAACGGGAAGTTCCGAGGTGCCGGCTCAAAACCAGGGGCCAAGTTCGGCTAAGAATAATCAGAGGACAGAGGCTCATTCTTCGAGCCCCTACCTATCTCCAGCCACGAAAGATCCTCAAGGTGCACCGACCAAGACAACGGACATATCAAGCCAAGGGGTCTCTAAAAAGGGTGTCTTCGGTTGGGCCGCGCTATTGATAAAGGACGATGATGGCGACGATAGCAGTGGTGATGAGAGTGTCTCTATAAGGTCCTAAATTCGGCGGTCTAAATTGTCCTTAGAAGTACAAGGGTCGTTTCGTGGGATCAAATAGAGACTAAGAATTGATGCTCGCGGTCAAGTAAATTATAGTGCTAGTGACAGCTGTATATGCGATCCCGGGAAAGATTAAAGAGAGATTCCGTCTTTGACGTTGAAACTTGACAATTTGCACTACTGTCTAAAGATCTTTTCGTGCTGTTAGGCGCTACCGTATCCCCGAGGCAGATAGACATGATAATTGATCCGCAGTCTTGCGCGGTAATGGTGGCCATGACCCGCCTCTAGGAGGGAAGAGAGAGAGCAAATCTTCGTGAGTGATAGCTGACAGATCGAGAGTTTGCCGGGCCTCGAGGGAGAGGACCGGATTTGTATTTTATGAATCCCACAGTGGTGACGCCCCATTCGCTTTCATATTGGCGTTTATCCAGCGCCGAGTAGCGTTGAGAGAACATGTTGTACAGTCTGGCGATGAGCGAAATCAGCGGAGAGTCAGAGTCTACCCATTCCACATTAGGGTTGCCCAGCCTCAACCCGAACATCTTGTTACTCCCGCCTACTGCATAGCCGTTGACCATGCATTCTGAATTATAGACCATGTTGATGAATTCTTCGAGTCCCGGGCTGTGTTTCTGTGCTTCCTCATACATACTTCCCTGCCAGACTTCTTCAATGGTCCATGAGGAGAGTGAATGAACGGAGAACCGCAGGGCCATGACGGTGAGAACGTGGACGAAAGATTCAAGGTCGTCGGACAGCTCGTGAGGCTTTCGGGGGTATTTAAGGAGAATGGCCGACATATACATCCACGTCCCCTTGTGTCATGCCGACGAATAAGTCCTCGTAAACTATATGGATGATTCAAAAACTCACCGAACGCCGAGATCGAATTGTTCCTTGGCAGAGTTCATCACGGAATTTGCACTGATCCCAGTCGTTCAGAAACCCTCGGCCAGTGGTGATGTCGATCATGATATTGTTGGCGCTCACGTCACAATGCAGGATATTACCGAGTTTCCAGGCTTCTTCGTGGGCTAAGACGGTCCAAAAAAATCAGCACGGCGAACAGTCGAAATCAGTAGTATGCACCTTCGAGACTGTCGCGGACGGCGTTGATCAGCTCCCTCTGGTCTTTGAACGTCTTCAATTTACGACCTAGTTCCAATGTGACAAGTCGATAGTGACGTCGTCGAGATGCACCGTCCTGGTCTTCATGTGAAATCGTCGCTTGCTCGCCAACAAATCCGCCTGCGATAGCTGTCGCCACGTGTTCCACTTTGTGATGCTTGAGTTGTTCGTACACTTCCAGTTCGGGATGTGTACCGTCAGCAATCCATGAACCTTTCAAGAGCACAAGCCTCCTTCGACCGATGTCATAGGCGGCGAAAGTCTTCGTCCCACGCCCTGTCGGTGATGCCGTCGCATGGATGGGGATTCCAACCAAGAAGACACTCATCCTTGGCTCACAGGATATGCCCGCCGGCGTGCCTCGGTTCCAGGCGCATCGGGACACACGATCTAATAAAGCACAGTGAATTTCGTTCACTTTCAAATGAGGGCAGGTAAGTAAAGATACTCACTTTGTAAACGGGGTAATTTATTTGGTTATCAAGGATGGCTTTGACGTGCTCCAGATAAAATGTTTGCGCATCGACGACCGCAGGAGGATCGTCAGCTATGGAATGATCCAAAGTGTGTTTGAATGTCTCAAGATGCTGGATATCTTCAGCTGTAGCCCGGGCAACTGTGGTGTCATAGCCCGAACCTTGATCCCTGTCGGCGAGCGCAAGCCAGTAGAAGAAGCGCATAAGATGTTCCGGTTCGGCATGAAAATCTACGGGCTCTGAGACGATAACCCCAGCACGATCCCAGCGGTAGAAACGGACAGTAGAGTTCTGAATGAACGCCGAGACCACAAATTGACGATGCTGTCGGCGCAGCACTTCTGTTGCGTAGCGTGCCATTTCGCCATGTGAATCAGCCACGGAATCGGTTTCCGATTCTGAAGAGTACTCGAAAGATTTGGGGTCCTTGTCGAGTTGAACTTCGATAGGGGAGATCATATGAGCCAAGTCCACGGTCGCCTGGTTATTGTCGTAGGGTGTCTTCTCGATAATGCGCGTGAAGACTGTCTCGTCATCTCGGCGCGAGAAATATAAGCCAGGTGTTCTATCATCGGGGGAGGCTTCGCAGGTGTTTCCTGTAGCCTTGAGAACGTAGCCATCGAGCTTCATCCCATGTAACATTCTGTTGACGGCCTCGCACTGGAAAAGTCAGACGTCTGAAGCTGTCAAGTATGAGAGAACTTACAATAGATAAGCATGCATGCGCCTCGGGGCCCTTAGAGGGAACGTCATCAAATGCTCCCTTGGTCAATGTGCGCTTCATCGGTCGTCGTCGTTGTTTCGAGGAGCCGTCGAAGGTGCTTTTGAACCAGCCTCGTACAGACTTCTGTACGTCAAACGAGTCCATTTCACTGATTGTGGCAAAGGTGTATCTGGTTTTTGACCCCCGTGACAGGGGATGAATGATATTTCGGTAGGCCGAGGGTGGCCAGTGCGAAAGACTTGATAAAGCGGATAGGAGGAGTCACTGCGGCGATCAAGGAGGTCACGTTTTTCGTGCTGGTAAATCAGAAACAAGAGTAGGTGTGGTACGTTTGAGAGTACTTTGAGCACCTAGAGCGCGACGATACGCTCGCGACGTGCACTGTAGGAGTCCATAAACAAGTTGCAAGCTATAGGAGACACGGTTATCATGTCGATGACGTCATCCATTCAAGTTGATTTTACTGCAGCGGTTATCGGATAACTTATCAGTTAGAAATTGCAGAATATAACCCACTCTGAAAACATTCGACGATCATTCGCTATGAGCCTAGGGGAGGACTCGCTAGTACGGAGGAACCTGAGGAGTGCCATATGGTTAGAGTTGATTAGCTTGCCTCGGAAATTCGTATGAATTTCGGACAGGGCACGTACTCGTGTTCATCCCCCTGCCCATTGAAGCGCCGGCGTGGCCTCCGCCTCGATGTCCTCCTACATACGGGTTCGTATGCCTCGCGCTGTACTAGCTGTACTCGAGTACAATCCAACACTGTCGAGCGCCAGATCAGATAAGAGAACGCTCTCAGGATCTACTTACCTCCGGCTCGGTCCGCACGTCTTCGATGTGCCAGAATAGGCACCTTCGTGGATGAGGTTGCTTGTCGCGCGCAATGAGGACTCCTCGAGGCAGGGCTTATAAATTTGCTGGCCGTCGAGTCATCCGCCGTATTGACTACGTCAAATTGCGGACCGGCGCTGAAGCAAGTTCAGCTACATATATAAGTCATCATGCCATCGGTCCCAGAAGTTGACGAAGACCCGCATCTTCGCCTCTAAGTCCTTCTCCTTCTATTCTTGGTGTCCGATGACTCTGTAATTCACCACTGTCCAGTAGCATCGACCTATCGCTTGGATGTCAGCCAGTAGTGTTGAATCCTTCACCGACTTCGAAGATCTCGACGCCATGTCCGAAATGCCCGACTCTCCACCCAAGTCGCCCATTCTCGTCGCCAGTAACGCGCCGAGCATAGAAAAAGCCAGTCCGAAGTCCCATCTGCCACCATCAACGCTGTTGCCTGGGATCAAGCATGCGAGATTCTGCTTCGAGGATGCAAATGTGACGTTCCTGGTAAGCCGCTTCTCCATAATTGTTGTCGCTATCGTGATACTGAAGTCGCAATAGATGGCCCGGATAGGTCGAGGGCTTTCTGTATTGCGTGCCCAAATATTTCTTCCGCCGTGATTCGTTGTATTTCCGTACGCTCTTCCTAGACCACCCCGACAAAGGTGCCGACTTAGCCACGCCGATCCGACTCGACGACGTCAAGTGCAGTGAATTTGACGCCTTGTTATCCATCCTCTATCCCATGTAAGTCAACTAGCGCAGCATACATAAAAAGTTTGATGCTTACTTCGCGACTGATGAACAGGCATTTCCACGAGTGCGAGCTAAAGACTGTCGAAGCCTGGACGTCTGTCCTCCGTCTCTCCACTGAGTGGTCCTTCCCGTCGCTCCGTACGCTCGCAATAGACCGCCTCCTGCCCATCGCGTCTCCCGTCGACAAGGTCGTCCTCGGACGCACATACGGCATCGATGCGTGGCTGCAGCCCGGTTTCGTGGCCTTATGCGATCGGCCCCAGCTGCCGACGATGGACGAGGCGATTCGACTTGGGTTCCGCGACACTATGCTGATCATGGCCGTACGCGAGAGCATGCGTAGCCGGGAGCCGGGGTGGCCTACAGACGAAATTGAACATGTAGTCGGAACTCACCTGAACCCCGAAGAGAACGAGGCTGTGGAGAGGCAGAAGGTCGACGACGAGGTCGTGGCTGGGAAGAGGGCGCATGAGGAGGCGGTCAAGAGGAAGAAGGTATTCGAAGAAGCTGCAGCTAAGAAGAAGAAGGCAGACCAGGAGGCTGCAGCTAGAAGAAGGGCAGAGGCGGAACACCAGAAGAGGATAGCAGAGGAATCAGCGGCTCGGAAGAAGGCGGACAAAGAAGCTGCGTTTAAGAAGTGGGAGGCTGAACATAGGATGGCCGAAGAAGATGCTGCAGCCCAGAAAAAGTTGGAAGAAGCCGTGGCAAAGAAGAAGGCAGAGGAATTGACGGCCAAGCAGAGGGATGATGAAGCTGTTGCCAAAAAGAAGGCAGATGATGAAGCTGCAGCTAGGAAGAAGGAAGACGATGCGGCTGCACTCAAGAGTTGGGAAGAGGAGTACGACAGGAAGGAGGCTGAAGTGAAGAATGCCGACCCATGGGGAATGGCTACGAAGACTGGATGGGGAAAGTTATCGGACTGGGGTGCCGCCAGTACCAACAACAACAGCAATAACTGGGGTGCGTGGGGGAGGTTGAGTGCCACTGACGACAAAGATAGTGATCATTATGAAGCGATGGGCCTTGAAGAGGAGGAGTGTGAAAAAGGTGGAATGCCAGGCAAAAAAGGGGGGATCAAAAAGGGTAAAAAGGGAAAGAAGCARGCTGCTATCGATACGGACGCGTCTGCAAATCGACCGTGAGCCTGGAGCAAAGGCCAGTCAATATTACTCGCACACGAAACCAATTGTAAAAGGATCGTTAAGTGCACACTGACAGTGCCTCTCGCGATAACCTTCATGTACTCGCCTGCACGCGGTCCCTGGACATCATAGAAAGATAGAGGAGAATCCAAAAAGATATATGATTGACATTAGGACGAACAGTATGGGCAGCACCTCCAATAGTCTATCCCGGATCCAGTCTCGCTGCACGTATAGTGTATAGTTCTCCCTCGTCCGTCACCCCCGCTGTGCTTTCTCGAAGCACTGGCCTCTACTTCGGGGCCTGGCCATAGCGCGTCTTGCGGCCCCAATCAAAGGGCACGTAGCGGTACTTGATCATGTGCCTATTTCGGGACGCGAGTGAGTAGGATGATGGAAACGTAGATGGTGCGAGAACTTACTGCAGCTGTCTGCGCATCGTGAGTACAAAGAGGACGCAGAAATACATGACAAGGATGGGCCAGTACACCGGCACGTCGAAGACGGCGGAGAAGGTCATGAAAAGCGAGATGATCGTCGCGCGGGTCGTCGAGAGCCTGCGCATCGCCAAATCAGTATCAACAATATCAACACGAAGGCATTTCGTACCAGAATTGCCATTCGGGAAGCCTGCGGACGAAGGGCCGGAACTCGTCGTCACGAGCACTGGGGAGGGGCGAGCGCGAACCGTCCGGGCCTCCCTCCTCGATTTCATCAGCCATGAGGTCATCCTGCAGCGACGGGTCGAATTTGGGTTGGAGGAAAGCGAGGAGGAGGTTGAGAATGTATATGGCGTGGGCATCTGTTCTGCGTTAGACGGGCCACGAACTAGTTCATCCGGTAAAGAGACATACAGCATACTGCAAAAGAGATGTTAGAGGATGATCTCCGCTGAGATATAATAGGACGTACTGATATACCACTACTCGGACGGAGGCAAGTGCGCAGCATGTAGAAGTTAGTGAGCTGTCCTCAGGCATGAAAATGATCGGCTTACGCCCTGGGCAAACACAATCCGCAGCTCAAAGAGAGCGACGACCGCAAAGGCACCGAGCCAGCGATAGAGAATATGTGGGGTCGCGCGGTCAAGCAGCTGCTGGTATTGTCTCCTCACACGGGTAATCTGTGCCGAGAGCGGCTGCAGCGGGGTGGGAAGGTCGGACTGTGGTTCAGAGTTCATCATGGTTACGACGGGGCGAGTAAGCGGGGGCAGCCGGGGGTAAATGTTCGACGGGGTCGTGCTTTGAATCAAACCGTCATATAAGGGTGCCCCTGGGTACTTTTGGCGAGGGTACGAGGAGGAGAGGGACCGGGGAGGAGACAAGGACGGACACGACGACGCGCGCCAGTTCTGTCCTCCACGTACCTGCGCGTCGTATTACGTAACAAATCCGATAACCGTCCTTGCTATGGACGCGTCGCGATCCCGCCGCCGTCCTCGACGTCGTTCACCGTTCACCACGATGAGCGCGCCCCCTGCACTCTCGCCAATCGTCGCGCATGTCCGCAAGCATCTTCCAGAACCGCTCCCCTCTCAATCTGCGCGTCCCCCGCTCTTCGTCGCGATTCAGGGACCACAGGGTTCCGGCAAGACCTTTCTCACCGAGCACGCCGCTGCTGCGCTCAGAGCCGGTACATCCGAGTATGCCCCGCTGCGCGTCGCAACCCTATCCATCGATGACCTATATCTATCTCACGAGGGTCTCGTAGCGCTCGCCGAAGCCCATCCTGCAAACGGGCTTCTGCACGGGCGCGGACAGCCCGGGACGCACGACATCGCGCTCGGACTGGAGACCTTACGGCGTCTGAAGCATATAAATGACGCAGACAGTGGAAGTCAAGGGCCAGTAATGATCCCGTCATTTGACAAGAGCCAGTATAATGGCGAGGGGGACCGCGTCCCTGAGGCGGAATGGACAGCCGTGGAAGGCCCGCTGGATATCGTCCTCTTCGAAGGGTGGTGCGTCGGCTTCTGTCCACAATCACGCGCAGAAATCGAGCAGCGCATCCGCAAGACGCCCACTGGACTCGAGAGCGCATTCGACATGAGCAAGTACCGCCTCGAGGACGTGCTCGAAGTGAACACATTGCTCGCGGACTATGTCGAATGGTGGCACATGTTTGATCTGTTTGTGCAGGTATGGGCCGGTACTCTCTTGCCAGCAGTGATATCTCGATTCTTATCCGGTCGCAGATTGCACCAGAGCAGACAAGCCCGTACGTGCATATCT
This sequence comes from Dentipellis fragilis, assembly GCA_004679275.1. Classification (NCBI taxonomy): domain Eukaryota; kingdom Fungi; phylum Basidiomycota; class Agaricomycetes; order Russulales; family Hericiaceae; genus Dentipellis; species Dentipellis fragilis. The sequence goes on from SEOQ01000681.1 coordinate 12,570, forward strand.
ATCAATGGCGCCTTCAGCAGGAGCATGCAATGAAGGCGAAGAACGGCGGGAAAGGCATGTCTGACGAACAGGTTAAAGCGTGCGTATTGTCGCGCCTTACAACCTTGACTTTTTTGCCCATGTATCTGCCCACGTCAGGTTCGTGGACCGATACATACCCGGATATCACTTCTTCGGTCACGGCATTCGTGTGGGCGGAATTGACCCGCGAACAGAAGCTCTCGTCGTCCTACCCTGGTTGCAAAAAGACAGCGGGGGGAATGCTAGCGGTAATGGCAAGTTGTTGAGGGTGACGATCGGCGAAGATCGAGAACTCTTGGAGGCAGAAGCACAATAATTTGGGTGCAAAGACTGACGGAAGCTGGGGGAATGAGTGCGACGGTGTATTAATATTCTAACGCGGAGGAATTGTATTCGGTGAGTAAATCTCTACTTCCATCTCAGGGAAAGCCTTAAACTCTTACGCCATAGTACGGAACTGTATCTTGTATTCAACAACATACCATGAGGATTTTTGAAGGGGTATCATTCCGAAGCAATTCATTTATGCAGAACAGGCTTAGACTTATTAAATTTGACTGGTAAATAACTATACCACTTATTTTGCTGTTTCTCCTGATGAGGAAATGATAACTCGCCGGCGCTAACGACTCCGGTATTGATAACACCGTCCTCGCGCTGACACCAACGCCACCACCCTCTGTGGGTTACACTCATCCTCCTCACTCGTCTCCTACGATGCCGAGCAAGCTACACCTCAAACGCACGCCCGTCGAACAAGCACAACACGACCTCCACAAAGCCGCCCGAGCCGCCCGTCGCGCAGCGCGGAGCGGCGAAGACTACCCCTCCAGCTCGAAACGGCGTCGCAGAAACCCCCCACGACTCCGATTCCGACGAGCCCGGGCCCTCTACGGGACCCACGCACAGCGGCATACCGAAAAGCGAGTACGAGGACATCCGCCGGCGCGTCGAGGAGGCGCGCTTCCGCGAGAAGATGTTCGGCGCCCTCGACGACGACGAGCGGCTGGACAGCGTCGAGGCGCGCCTGAACGACTACGCGCACGTCCCACGCCGGTGGCGTGCGCTGGATCTGGTATGGGCGCGGGCGCGAGTGCAGGTGAGGGCGACGACGGGGTCGACCCGCGGTACATGGAGGACGAGGAGTACGCGGAGTGGATCCGCGCTGGAATCCACAAGTGCGTCCCGCCCCGTCTCTCTCTCCTAGAACAAATGTCCTGATGCTGACTTATTCTGCAGAAAGAAGTACGCAGCGCAGCACGAAGAAGCAGCGCGCCAGAAGACGCTGTTCGACGCTGCGAAGCAGGAGGCTGCGCGGCTGCAGTGCGCCCAGGAAGAGGCACAGCGGCGTCGGCGGCGTGAGCGCGCAATGCGGCGCACGGACGACGTACGTGCCACGTATGAGTYGCGCTGGCGCGCRCTGCTTGCTCCCCCGGGAGATGCAGATGGAGATGCAGGTGCGGCGGCGCAGGATATGCGTTTCGCTGACGTGCCGTGGCCCGTGCTGCCGCATACGTCGTCAATGACTAGGCTGGAGGGCGCGCTGCGCGTGGAGCATCTCACGGAGGCTGCCATCGCGGCGTTCCTGTTCCCGGCAGATGCGGGCGTGGATGTGAAGGTGAAGGGGCGCGAGACGCTGCTGCGGTTCCACCCGGACAAGTTCGAGGGGCGCGTAATGCGTCGTGTGCGTGCGGAGGAGCAGGATGTGGTTCGTGAGGGCGTGGGCGCCGTTGTGAGGGCTGTGAACGCGCTTATGGTGCGGGGTGGGTCGTCTTAAGGGTTGTCGTAGGCTGCTTCCCATACCTGTTGGAGGATATATGATATCTGTAGGCGCGTGTATACCCGTGGACAATGTAGAGTCACATCAGACCCGCACTGTACTTTTAAATTCATCGACCAGTCCCAGCCTCTAACATAGAACTTGCAAAGTCTCACGGACCTAACTGCTGCTTTGCCGATAGATAGCCTTCACAATGCTCGAGCAACCCATACGTGCATGAATCCAAATATAACAGATGCCGCGAGCACAACAATATATCACAATAAAAAACAATGCATACTACCACGAACAATTCCCCATCCGATGGCAGAGGCAAAAATATACCTACAGTCAACAAACGGGTTCGAGCGCACGACGAAACACGATTACGTAGGTCCATACGATCTATAAGTACTTCACAACCCCCGCGCAAACCACCCGTCCCCCGGGTCCGACCAGACCAAGTAAGCAACTATACGAGACAACCAAAGTCCATGTCCGAAACCATCCGCCCACCCGGCCTCCCCGTGTGAGGAAGCAGGCTCCGTGTGAGGAGGGAGCAGGCGAGGGGAGGGCGGGAAGCGGGAGCGCCAGCAGATGAGATGGATGAGATGTAAGGTGAGAGATATGGTGCGAGATGAGCAAGCGAGCAAGGGAATGCGACGATATGCGGAAACGACTGGTTCGGCGGGTGGTGCGCGGGCGTGTGTGCGTGCGGTCCGGCGGTGTGGTGTGTGGCGTGGCGTGGTGGTGGTACGGGGTGAATGACATATGTAGTATATGAAATGCAAGATGCAAGGCGTGTGATGTGATGATGGTGTGAGGTGGTGAGGAATAGGGGAGGGGAGGATGGGGGAGGATATGAGGCGAGGGCAGTAGAGGTAGAGGAGCGACAAGAGCAAGGGGGAAATAACGCAGAAAGAAACCAAAGACAATTGCAGACACAGTTACACAGACACAGCAACCCATTAAACGAACCTAGACCTCCCCTCCCCATGCGCGCAGCACAGTGCTCACTGCCTCCACGCACCGCGGCCCGCCATATTCTGATCCTGTGGGGGCGCCTGGCCGGCATACGGCCGGTGCAGCGGCGCTTCCCTGAAGTCGTCCGTGCTGCCAAGGTACGCAGGCGCGACGCCCGGCGGCGGCGTCTGCCGTCCATACTGCTGCTGCACGTATTGCTGCTGCGGGGACTCATACGGCGAGTACCCAGGCAGCGATGAGGTGCTCCCGACCGCG
>SEOQ01000682.1:0-15577 GCA_004679275.1 Dentipellis fragilis
GGGAGCACGTTGTAGAGGTATCACTATCATTGATTCATTTGGCACCATGAGGGACTTGACAATGTCGATCATGCTGTCAGTGTCATGAGGGGTTCCTTCGTTGCAATTGTCATCTCTGGCTCTAACAACCTGGAAAAAAAGCTATGCACCTCTGAGGAGAGTCTGCCACTGACATATGACTATGAAACTACGGTTACAACACACTGTAAATATTTCCACTTCACTGAATCGAATCCACGACTGTGCCATGTTTGAGTGTGTCCGCGAGTCGGAAATGTGTTACATAAGCTCACAGATTCCGAACCGCATCTGCCAGTCCCCACAGTGATATGGACGTCGACTTGAAACTTTGAAAGTAAGATCAGATCCAGATTAGATCTTCAATGAAGATCGGGCCCAGGCCTGCTCTGCCAAGAAGAGTCCCGCTGGTTGGCTTCGTCGGACGATCCATCTTTACGATCTCGCGGTACCTCGCCACTCCGACGGCGGTTGTGCTATACCTGTGGGATTGACTGGGACCAAATTAATTAATTAATTTGGGAAAGATATTCCCGCGCCGTGAGGCGCGCCGCCAGAAGCGCTCGAAAGACTAAGCCAGTGCCGAGATGCCGTTGTTTGTTTTACGTTATATCTTGTTTGTTCGACGTTATATCGATTTTAAACTCAGTTAGATCGCTAGACCCGCCCAAGTATAGCACAACCGCCCTGCCATGCCTCAGCCGCCGCCTTCCTCTTCGCTTGAAGGACTTCTCTGTCCACAACATGCACGTAAGGCTTCCCAATTTCAGGCATAACCTACGCAGAACCAGGTCGCAAGTACAGCTCGCGAATGGGCGCGCTGAAAATGCCCCCATGTCGACAGAAACAGCGCAGCGCCATCCTCGCCTGGCACCAACCGACTCGCAACGAGGGGCCTGAATCCGCCGAGACCCAAGCCTGCAGGATGTCCTCCTGCCGGACCTGGATGCGCCGGACTTATAGACTGTCGAACGTTGGTATACAATTATTGAGTGCTACAGACCCAGACTATAGATATAGCATACACCCTTCGTGATACACCGAATCATTATACGTCCCTAAAGTCCACATCGTCGGGATCTCTCTTTGACTTTCTAGGATGATCCTCGCCAGGATAATGCTCCTCGGCCTCGGTTGAGATCTGAATAGCAACGGGTTGCATCTGGAAGGTCGACACTCCGATGCTATTCGAAGTCTTTCCTAGCTTCAGCGCACGACGCAGACCGCCGAATGATATTCGCGATTGTTCCTTGGATTGACGAGGCGTACTGACTTCGAACACTTGAGGACCCGCCTTGTGGAATTTGACTTGAAGAATGATGAGGCAGAAGATGCTAGGCTGGAAAGATAGTCAGATCGTTCGCTCATGCTGCCAAACAGTGAATGAACATGGATAGCCTACCACGAGAGGTGTTACGATGTCTATTGCGACGTATTGGCCATTCGACTCGGCCAAGTAGGTGATAAGGAAGGCGATAAGACTGGCTGTGTATAGCGCGCCGGTTTCGATAATAGCAACCATAACGGGGAACAGATTGCCAAGGCTAGTCCTATGGCTTCCCGTAGTCCAGATCTTGAAAGCGATAGCGGCTGCGAGAATTAAGTCGACGGAGACGCGTGGACGCTGCGTACAGACGTACCGGTGCAGTAGACGTTGGTACTCATCATGAACACATCATATGCCTTGATCCAACTATTTGGATTGCTGAAAATCGTCGTGCTCTCGTTCGATTGCGTGAGAGTTGCGAGAACAAAACAGCCAGCAACTAGTGACTGGATGAGAATGTAGAGCTTGGGCACAATCCGACCACATCCGAGTCACGTACCAATACCCGCGAGCATAACGACCAAAGGAGCGACAATTGCTCGTGTTTTGCTGTTGTAGACCACGAAACATCGCCAGATCTATACAAGGAGCTATCTAAGTACTTGCACCATATCTCAGAAAGCGTGAACTCACGTTAACGCCGTCTCCGAGAATCGTCTGTATCACGAGGACAGCGTTTTTACCAACGAACACGGGATTTGACAGGTTGGCAAGGTAATTCGCCGGAGCGAGACCATGGGACCGGAAGAAAGCATTGAAAATGCGGACGAAAGAGAGAATTACATGCTGGTGACAGGAGTGAAGATAAGAGACGCTCAAGACGAGTCCTAACGATCTGACTCACCGCTGTCGCCAGTACGAGCATAAGAAGAAGTACGCTAAGTAGCCTTTTATCTGCTATCCCACCCTCGGCCTTCACGCGCATGAAAAGTAGTGTCGTGACCGCGCTCATGGTTACACAGATACCTGAGCACGATAGACATCAATATAATTCTGGCGAGTGTGGTCGACCCCACATACCATATGTAATGGTTTCCACGAAGAGAGCAATGAACACAGCGCGATCGAGTGGTATGCCCATCCTAGAGGGACAGAAGGTGTCGTCTGTCACTCAGGATCAGGAGGGGCCGATGCTGCGAAGAGAAGCGCCTCCGGGCCAGGGAAGTCTTGGGTGTTATAAGAACTACAAGTGACATAGACCCTGATTTGGAGAATGGCCACTTCTGTCTTGCAAAAAGCCGCGGACCGATGAAAGAGGCACGTTAGCCCGGCATATTGGACGGAACGCGTTGGAGTGTGCGGTGCGCGCCTTCGAGGCTTCCCGAAGCACAGCACACATGACATACCCGCGGTGGTTCGTGGAAACTGTTGACATCCCTGAGCTATCAGAGGATTCTCCAGGTCGGGGATTCGTAGATAAACACCCCGAACACAATCCTGAGCAAAGTCCGTGCCGTCATCATCAGGAAGGCAGAGAACATGGAGTTGCTCACTTAGGTTATATCTGCTCTCACACGGCCTGACAGACAACCGCGCAAGCGTCTGATATTGGTCCGAGGCTAGTCTGATATGGGCTTCTTCCGGCCTCCCTGGATCACTTGCGATCTTCTGGATGCGGACGTGACCTAGGAGCTGTTGTCCTCTTCTGAGCGACATCTGATGAGGCCTTGATGGGCTTGCGACCTGTGCATTGTATTGAGCATTGACGCGCGCTGTTGCCAGTCACTGGGATATTCAAAGGCGTGGGTGCATCCAGATCATCAGTTGATCTTTGTGGCGTCAGTGCTCTTGACCCTGCTGCGAAATTTCGTCGTTGGAACTGCTGCTCTATGAGTACAGCTCCATGGACACTACAGTAGATTTCGAGTGAACTGTGATACCGTGCCACTGACAACTCTGACAGATGCGAGAGCGCGAGAATGATTGAGAAGGGGAACATTACGAGATTTGTTGCTTGACTTGACGGGTGAAGCAACAATTAACGTTAGGTCTCATTTGCCGTGTAAACCTCGCGCATGGCGTGGTCCGTAGCTCTTCGCAGCTGGATCAGAGTCATGATATGTAGCATGTGTATAGGCTGCGACGCAAATTTGGCAGGACAGACCTACCGGCCTTCTCTGGTCTGAGCGGGAACATCGGGCTACGCTCAAGACACCGCTGATGACTCGGAGCGTTGTCCATGAATACACTCATGTTAGGATCTGGCGACATGAAAGACCTGAGTGCAATTCTTCAACACCATCCGTCGACACGGTTTCCTGTTGAAGCGCGACCTTAGGAGCCCTAGAACTGAGACCTGGACGCATCTACGTCTGAAGTCAGCGTTGAGATCACGTCTGTGAAGAGAAATTAAGAGTGTTGCAGGCTCACCTCGGGCGAATGGAACCTTGGTACGCCTCGTCAAAGCGAACAGGCTCCAGCTTGATTGTAGCTTCCTCCTATAAGATTTGGAGCAGCGCTGTGTCCGAGATCATTGACGTGGTCGCCTGATGCCTAGACAGGTACTCCCGAACAGCAGTCGCCGCGACAGGAATATTGATCTGTTTGTTCGCAGGCATGCAGAGACCATCGCATTGGCTCGTGGAACTACTCGGTAGAAAGGTATGACCCGCACTCCTGGCATAATATCGAGCAAACCAGTCTTACACTATATTACCTCCACTGGTCACCAGTGTAAGACCCCCTTCTTGTAAGACCCTATGTTGCCCAAGTCCGAACAACCTTCTTCCCACCTCGGTCTCGGTCGAAGTCTGGACCACGACCGGAGAAGACGCACTACATGATGCGGCGCGCCTGCTCCGGGGCCCTCTGGACAGGCTGAGTGCGCGATGCATAGCGCTGAACGACACGTGCGTGAGATCTGTCAAGGGATAGATAACCGTGCTGGACTCGCAGGAGACGGTGCTATAGAATCTGACTTGAAGAATCAAGAGGCAAAAAATGCTTGGCTAGAGAGGTAGATTAGTGTCGTTGGTAAAAGACAGCAGAATTGCAGACATAAGTACCACAAGAGGAGTCATGATTGCGACAGCGATGTACTCCACGTTTGACCCGATCCAGAATGCGACGATATATGCAAGCAGGCTCGCCGTATAAAGAAAGCCTGTTTCGATTATTGCGACGAGAACCGGGTATAAATTGCTGAGACTTGTCCCATGTCCAGATGCGAATATCCTGCAAGAGATTGCCACTTCGGATGACGTTCAAGGTCAAAAAACAGGACCGCCGTACCAGATAGACTTCAGACGCACCGGTGCAGTAGATATTCGTCGCCATCATGAGAAGGACGTACGCCTTGATCCATTGACTGGGACGGTTGAAGATTGTGATATTCGGATTTGCGTGAGGAAATTGTGCCAATCCTAACAAGCTGCAGACTGCGGTGAAGATGTTACACTGATTCTTTCTGACGAAGTCTGAGAGCTCACCAATGCCTGAGAGCATCAGCACGACTGGCACGGCGATTATCATCACTTTCTTGTTAAATATGACGTAGCAGCGCCAGATCTAGTGCAGTTGTTCAGTGGCTTGTGACATTTGACGAGATGAATGGTCGCACATTGACACCGTCGCCCAGAAATGTCTGGAAGACAAGCGCCGTATTCCGGATGATGAACAAAGGATTTGATACGTTTGAAAGGTATCCATCCACATCGTCGGATTGAAGGAATGCATTTGCGACCCAGATGTATGACGTGACGACATGCTAGGGGTGTATAGACAACTTGTGAGTAGAGGAAGGCAGGCCAGGAACGTGAATCTCACAACGGTCACCACCACCAGCATGAAGATCAATACAATAAATAAGCGTCTATCTGCCAGCCCTCCCTGTGGCTGCAGACGCAGGAAAACGGCGGCAGTCAAGGCACTCATGATCAGACATATGCCTGGGAACTGTCACTGTCAGTCAATCCTCGAGTCCGCGAAACCAATAAGGCGTACCATACGTAATGCACTCGACAAAAACCGCAGTGAATACGGCTCGACCTAGCGCGAAATGGGCCATGGAGAAGAAGGAAGTGTCCTACGCAGAGAATGAGCGGGCATCAGGCGAGGCTCCGAAGAGCTCAAGTTCCCTTGTTGTGGCAAGACAGAGGAAACGGTGCGCCCGTTGCATCTCATGCTTAGTCGCATATAAGTAAGGGACGCATCGCAGATCGCAGCAGCGAAGTGAGGCGCTTGCACTGTTGTTACCTGTTGATCTTCATTGAAACCCTGATGCCAAGGGGTAATGCTGCTGATGACGGGGTACAACGTAAAACAAGAAAACACGCGACACAGCGATGATACGGGCTCTCCTCATAGACCACGAGGATATAGCATCTTCGCGTAGAGGAGGCTCATGACTGACTCTGTTATAGCTATGTTGGCGACTAGATGCTGGTGCCGTTTGGGTGAGCGTTCGTCGCCACGGCGGACCGCTGGCCGCCGGCAGCGGGGCCAATCTGGCGGCGATCCGAAACCTCTCACAAGTTCGAGTCTGTCTCTTGCGTCGACCACACCTCCTAGACCAATGCATCTCGAGACATTGTCGAACTACTCCATGCACAAGCACTTGCTTGTCTGACTCGCCGACTCGTATGGTGATGCTGACGTTCTTTCTACAAACGACCAGATACCTCGTCGCTGCCAGCATGCCGATCGCCATAGGGCATTTGTCAATACCTCAGTCGAACCATGGGCGTGTCTATAGGCCTGTCAAAGACTCAGAAGAAACCAGAAACCTCCAACCTGGAGATATCGTGGAAAGTGACTGGGGTCATATCTTTGAATGGGATTCGAGTTGCGTGTCGGAAGAAGTCGTTCAGCGGTACGTGCGTCATCTCCCAAGCTGGGCCATCGCAACGGCAATCTGAAGATCTGACCTGTCACTTTTCTTTTTTTTAATACCAAAGATGGAGACAGGAAGGCGATAAACGGTGCGACGAAGCGCTGAAGGCACTATTTCCTGATCCGTCCACGCACGCTGGCAAAGACCTCCTTGCCGCTTTAGAAGAACATGGCAAAGCTCGCGGTTCAAACGATATCGATCCTGCGTTCTTTTTTCTAGACGCAATATACGAGCAACCTCCAGACGATCTATGCATAACAGAGCAGGAGTACCGCATCGCTTCTGATTTCTTCCTTGACTACGCCGTCCAGATTGCCCAGGCGCTGCTCTACTACAGTTTGGCTGGTGGATTCGCTAGGTGAGTAACATTGTAATAACATATCCGTCGTTATTCAAATCTCTGCCTATATAGCCCTCGGATAGTCAAAACCTTACATGCCGTCTCATACCTTGTTCCACATGGCCAGACAAGAGGCGAGACGGCCGATGGTCTGTCTTCAAGTCCTTCCGCCAAGAAACATGATGATCGCACGTTCATCCGTCTCATGGAAACTTTCCAGTTCGCCCTTGATGTCATGGACTGTACTCTGCCACCCGTCAAGGACAACGGGCCTTCTACCCAACATACTATTGCACATATCTTACCCGGCGGAGAGGGATGGAAAGCTGCGGTGCGCATTCGAATGTTGCATGGTGTTGCGCGGCACAGGGCGCAAGCGCGATTCGAGAAGAGCGAGGCTGAAGGTGTTGACTTCGTACCCATCAACCAAGAAGATATGAGCGCGACGTGAGTTGCAGTTCATATCTTGTTCTATATGTTCATCTCATGTCCACAACCAGCCTCGGCGCGTTCTCCACGGTCCCGTTGTGGTGCTTAGCCCGTTTCGGTCTTCCTGCTTCGCCCGAACAGGCCAGTGCCTATGTCGCCCTTTGGCGTCACATTGGCTTCTACCTGGGTGTCTCGCCGGCGATATTGAGAAAGTACTTCGCCACACCTCATACTTCGGGAAAGTACCTCGCCTCAGCTGCCATTCACCTCTTCTCTGTCCGGCCTTCTATCTCGGGTTCGACAGAGCTCTTACCTCCAACACTTCCCGTCTTGCATGCCATGTCTGGCCGCCCGCCACTCTATACCACGTTCGCGTTCAACTGCGCTCTCGCGCGCTTCCTCCTCGGTCCCTCGCTGTCCTCCCACCTTGGTATCCCGCATACAAAGCTGACAACATATCTGAAGCTGCATGCTGTCCTCATCGGCCAGCGTTTGCCGCTCTGGTTTCTGCGGTGGTACCCTCGACAGGCTTGGATCACGAAGCGACGAGCAGTGATTCGCGAGGGCCTGGTGCGCATCACGTACTGGAATTTAGGCATGCGGAGGACGTCGTTTCGTCCACGGACAGGATACACTGGCGTAGGCAGGGAAGAGGGCGGAGACACAATCGCTGGTTCTGAGGGAGAGAAGATTGTGTTCGATTCAGAGGGTGGAAAGATGTTGGTAAGGAGTATGAGGGAAGTATGGGTCGAGATGGTTGCCGTGCTCGTCAGTGTCTCGGTGGGAACAGCGTATATTCTTTGGATAGTCGTGAAAGCAGCCTTCAAATGATAATGGTCTGTTCACTCTACCGATTTGTTTGTCCACGCGCAGAACGAGTAGAGTTTTTTCATCACGTGACGTCATGAGTATGCTCATGTGGTCTTCGCGTGAATCCCGAGTCGCTCCGCGCGCTAGTTTCCTGCCAACTTGCACCACTACGTTTCCTTTCTCCCTGTTTCACTACATGGGCCACTTCTCTGAAACGCAGGGTAGCTGGAGCTCCCACTGCACTTCGCCAGCATTGCTAAGCCGCCGCCGCCAAGTATGACATTCGGATGTCGGAACTCTAGGGCATGTGACCACTGACGCTCGAAGATAACCATCCCGGCTGCACCATAGGAAAATTGAAGGAAGCTATTTGAAATCTCCGGATAGAATGGTGAAGCATACTTGACACGGGCACGCTATGGCCACCTCTCAAATTCGTCGTCTCCATCGATCTCGCAAAGCCTTCCCCTCTGTCAACAGCAATGAGCAAGGAGGAGAAAGCTACAGACCTGATACCTGCAACGCCCACCGATCCGAGCGTAACGGTACCGTGCGGGGATGAATGCCCTTTAGATTTCGGGTTCATTCCGGTGCCTGGCTGGAATCGCTATGATCCAAGCCAGCCTCGCCGGTTCAGTCTGCTGCTGAACACGGTCTTCGGCATCAGTTGCACCTTCTGTATGTTGTTTGCCGTTCTTTCGCAGATGCTGTATTGATGGCGGAACAGCTGTCGCGAATCTGTACTACTGTCAACCTCTCCTAAGTGAGTATGGTTTTTGCCCCGAGCGTGGTCCGTGAGTCTGACCTTGTTTCATGACTCATAGTCCAGCTTGCGAGATCGTTCGATGTATCGGATAGCAGGGTTGCAAGGTATGCATACACTCGTCCTGAATCCTGAATCCTGATTTCATTTGTTTTTATTTCTGTAAAATCCCTTCCGAGTTTCTCCGCAGAGCTAACATCACCCGTTGCAGAATTCCAACGCTGCTTCAAGCGGGGTATGTCGTCGGACTTCTGTTCATCACCCCGATGGGCGATCTCGTTCGTCGCCGACCCCTCATCCTGGCCAGTGTCTTTACTTCCGCGTCTATAACCATTGGTCTCGCCGTGACTAGCTCCGTCGACGTCTTCGAAGCGCTTTCGTTCCTCGTCGGCGTCTGCACCATTGCCTCGCCCATCCTCATCCCACTCGCAGCCGACCTAGCACCACCGGAGCGACGCGCCTCTGCTATGTCCGTCGTGCTGTCAGGATACCTCCTCGGCATCGTCATCGCTCGAGTAATTGCAGGCATTATCGCGGAATTCGCGTCCTGGAGAATAGTGTACTACATGGCCATTGGAGTGCAATATGCTCTCTGCGTCGCGCTATACCTCGTGGTTCCCGACTACCCGCCGAAGAATAGAAACATGACGTACTTCGGAATACTGTGGTCCATGGCGAAGCTCGCAGTCACCGAGCCGCGGCTCATCCAAACGTATCTCATTCTTCTGGCCTCGGATATGTGCTACATCAATTTCTGGGTTACATTAACCTTCATCCTGGGTCAGTCGCCCTACCATTACTCGACGTAAGCTCTTTTTTCCAACATCATACACTGTTGGCTCAAGGGGCGCCGTGTCTTTTAGACTCGTCATCGGCCTCTTTGGGCTAATTGGCCTGTTCGGTGTCTCGATAGCGCCTCTCACCGGTCGTTTTATCGACCACCTCGTTCCATGGCATTCAGCGCTTCTCGGTACGCTCCTCATGACCGTGTTTTGGGCGGTCCAGACCGGTGCTGCGGGTATCAGTATCGCTGCCATAGTAGTGGTGTGTATAGGGTTGGACTACGCCGACACGATGCAGCAGCTTTCGCTGATGTCCTCGGTCATGAGGTAAGTTTCATACTCCATACTTCTAGTAATCAAAGATACTGAGTAGTATCCCAGCATCGAAGAAGCCGCGCGCTCACGGCTGAATGCCATAATTATCCTTTCGGTAGCGTCACTTCCTCATAATCGTTTCGACCCCGCTAACACACAACACCACGCAGAAATTTGTCGGACAGCTGATAGGAACGCCTACGAGCACAAAAATATACGTCGAACACGGCTGGCGCGCGGCTGCGGGGTATGGGTTAGGTTGCATGGGCCTGCAGCTTTTCCTCCTGCTTCTGCGGGGCCCGCACTGCAAGCGCTATACCTGGTTTGGCTACGAGGGCGGTCTCAACTTCCGGCGATATCCCAAATCAAACGAAGCCAGAGAAGGACGAGTGGACTTCGAACAGTAATTGCGTGACAAATTCAAATCGATGTGTAGTAGAGTGCATCGACCAGGCGCCGAATTGATACACTGGTTATACGGAACAAGAGGAGTCACGGTAAAGATGGTGGGGAACGTCGACCTCCCGGTGCGGTCTCCTCGTCTTCTTTTCCACGTGCAGGGCTCGTGGTATACATCATTTGGATGGGGACGTTCCCTCTAGTTGGATTCCTGTGAAGCACTGGAACGTGGTGCCCTGCTATGGAGGGCGTGTATCGTCGCAAGCCAGAAACGTGGATCATGCACTAATTGGGAGACCAGAACCCGTCACGCGGCGGGTTTCAGCCAAAACGAAGGGAAGCATGGATAGTGGTCGATGAGCACCGTCCGGCGTCCTGCGCTGTCAGAACGGAAACGGAGCCAAGCGGATTTGCACGTTCCCAGAAATCAGCGCATGGCCAGTCTATGACAAATCGTGGTCGGCCTCGAGTCGGGATGGCGCCCAGGTACGGGAAATGATCTTCGGCTGAGATAACATGCGCCAGGACAGCATGCAAATCAACCGTAGTCCCATCATCTGAACACGAGCCACGCTCAGGCTGCGACAGCGTTGCAAACCCAGGCTCCGGTAAGTCTGTTGTTCAGAATGCTCTCGGTCGGTTGTCTCAATTGCTCGTTGTTCGTGAGGGCCTGCGCGTGGACCTGCTCGAAGATGGAATCAGGAAAGAAGCCAGAAGAGGACCCAGCTTCACCTTATTTCCTGACTACCGCTGAGAGGTGGTGGCGTGATAGACAACCGATGCTGCAGGCCAGGGGGTACATGCTAAGACCACGGTTTAGACCTGGCTGGAGACCGACATGGATAGACACCAACAATTACCCTGGAGGTCACGAAGATGGTTTGCTGAAAGTAAGCACCCTTCTCAATTGGACTTCAAGCCTGTCGATTCGACAATAAGCCGTTTCATAGAGAGGCAAGATCGATCATATAGATGCGACACGAATTTCTGATGGAAGACCCGTACATATCAAAGCATTAGTTCCCTTTCCTACGACTGGAAAGGAAAACGTTGAAGAGCTGGATGTCGCTCTGTTCTTTTCCTCCGAGCCTCGCTGCTCTGATCCACGCAATCATTGCGTCCCAATCCTAGACTGGTGGCGCGTACCCGAGGAAAAGACTTCGTTTATAGTCATGTCTCTGCTGCGAGTTTACGACTCGCCTGAGTTCCTCACCATCGGGGAGGCAGTCGATTTCTTTGGGCAAATCATGGAGGTAAATCTGTCGAAATCTGCCCTTCGTACTTCAATACTGAGCAAGGTGGACAGGGTCTTGTCTTTATGCATGAGAACTATGTTGCGCATCGGTGAGTTTCATTCTGACTGTACACCTGTCGCTTTACGTTAACGTCATGACCTAGCGACTGTTGCTCGGCGAATGTCATGATGGATCCGACGAAAATGTACCCCAAATCCTTCCATCCTGCTGAAACGGATATGAACAAGGACCTCCGTGGACGCGCACCGCATACCACTCGTACCGATTCTGCTCCCAAATACTACCTGATCGATTTTGGGCTTTCGGACCGATTTGACCCCCAGAACGGACCCTGGCCACGTCTTTCAGTGAAAACGCATGGAGCAGACAGGAGCGCACCTGAACTCAATCATTCTCCCCTTCAATTCTATGATCCTTTTCCGACTGACGTCTACTATATCGGCAACCTCATTAGAAGTGATTTTCTGAAGGTACGGTGGATTGCTTCAAACATCTGAAGTAGCGTGATTGACGTGACTGCTTTCAGCGATATCGAACCCTTGGATTTATGGATTCTCTGATAGCCACGATGACGGTTGATGACCCCCAAGGACGACCAACGATTCACGAGGCTTTTGCAGAGTTCCGGGCTCTCCTCGGGTCGCTGTCGAGGACACAGCTCCGCCGACGGCTTGTTCGCAGAGATGAATCAACAGCAGCCGGAATCTGGAAGACAGGCAAGCATGTCTTTCGTACAGCGTGCTGGATAATTTGTAGATTACCAGCCATACCCACTCAACCATGACCCTGCAGGCAGCTGGTTCTCAGTAGCCTACTGACACGGCCTCGAGTAGTTGAATGTATAATGACGTTCTAGCACTACGCAGCTAAGACTCTCAGCGGAATCTGATATCCCTTTCAGGACGATACCCGAAGCGTCGCACGGCAGTGCGAACACGTCGTTCGCTGTCGCCTTCTTCGAATACTGCATCGCGGTGCGGCCCTGAGTCCGTCAAAACCAAGCAAACCTCCTATTCCTTAGCCCAATACACGTATACGTAGATGAAAAAATAGACGAACATCAAAAAAAGGAAATAGAGGAATACGAGTTTCGTTATATGATGTCGAGCGCAGGAAGCGGGAATAAGTCGTTCATGATGCTGATGGTATAGCCGGCAGTCTACTGCCAATCCACTTAGCCGTCCTGAGTAAATGTGTGACCGTCCTCCATAGGTAAGCTGCAGATGATTCGCTCCTCCGAACAAGTCGTGATCTGAGCTTTACGAACGACAGCGATTGTCGAATATTCTTGAACTCGGCTAGAGCCTCGTGAATGCCCGGCCGACGATGAGGATCCACGGCCGTCATCCTTCCTATCAGACTGTCTATAAATTCTAAATTTGAATACTTCTAAAAGCACGCCACCATTAGTCGAGCCCTCAAAGTAGTGACGTGAGCCATACCTCCAGAAACTCCGTCCTGACCACATTGCCTATGTAGTATACGTCGGTTGGGAAAGGATCGTAAAGTTCGTTAGGCGAGTGGTTGAGCTCGGGGGCCGTCCTATCTGCGCCATGAGTTTTCACGGACACAATTGGCCAACGCCCATCGCGCGAGTCGAATCGGTCAGAAAGTCCGAAGTCGATGAGATAGTATCTGGGGGCACAATCAGTGCGCGTCGTGTGCGGGGCCTTCCCGTGAAGATCCTTGTTCTTCTTCGTTTTGACTGGATGAAAGGACTTGGGATACATTTTCGTGGGATCCATCATGATATTCACAGAGCAGCAATCACTGGCAAGCCAACATATGCGTGAGTGAGGATATTGGCCAGGATAGTAGAACATACCGATGCGCGGTGCGGTGCTCATGCATGAATGCAAGACCCTGTTCATGAATCCGCTTCAACGAGAACTACCTACTGATATGCAAGCTATGCTAGACGTACCTCCAAAATCTGTCCGAAGAAGTCGATCGCCTCTCCAACCGTGATGAACGCTGGCGAATCGTATTCCCGTAAGAGAGGCATGACTATGTATGAAGTCCTCTCCTCTGATACACGCCACCAGTCCAAGATTGGGATGCAGTGATTTCGAGGGTCAGAGCGACGAGGCTCGGACGAGAAAAATAGCGCCACGTCCAGCTCTTCCGTTCTTTCCTCTCCGTCTGAATAAGGAACGAGCGCCTTGATATGTACGGGTACGCCATCGAATATTCGAATGGCATCCATGTTATCAACTTTTGATGTCTAATGATGGTATAAGACCGGAGAGAAAGATGGAGACGAGAGAAGAAACCTACCTTCATTACGCCATCCTCGCAGTGGCGTCCAGGGTATGTGCTGGTTCCCAACCAGGACGGAGTCCAATCCGGCCTATATCGTGTCCTCAGCGTATATCCTCTGGCCTCCAGCATCGGCAGTCGAGCGCGCCACCGTATCTCGCTAGGCGTTAGGAATTTTGACCAAGTTGTATCCTCATCTGGTTTATTGAGTGAGCTTTTCGGATCCATGTCAGACTGTGCGCCGATGGGATTGGCGATGAGGGATGTCAAGTATCATGGAGAAGGGTAGCCCGAGACCCTAGTCGTGGCAGCACCATCGCCGCTTGATGCATGATGCTCGATCCGTACAAGGGACACGTTGTGTTTGGATTTGAGCAGCGGTCCGCGTGATGCAAGTTGAGTATCAGGTTCCTCAACACGATGCAGCCGCGGCGGAGACTGTAAATGAGCGCTTGCTAGTGGGCGTCGAGTCACTGATTTTCGCTTGGGCGCTCGTCACGGTTTTATAGTTGGGCCACCAAGTACTCCCGCCTCACGAAGATCTCGACTTTCATTACAGCATACAACACATTTTAAATTCTTATATCTTAGGTCCAGTCGTGGCCCGATGGTAAAGCCGGCAGTCCACCGCATATCCAGCGTGCACTACGTAGTAAATGCCTACCTATCCTCCAAACGCCAGCTATCGGAAATTCGCCTCTAGGAATGAGCCGAAACCTGAGCCGTATGCTGAGACATCGATCGAGTGAGTATCTNNNAATGCNGNNAAGCNNCNNNAACTGCCCGGGTTCAAAAAGAGACCTTTAGGAAGTTGGTTCCCACGATTCCAGCCATGTTGGTCCCAAACAGTTTGTATTCATTTTCTACAGGCTTTAGTTTTCGTTCAATAAACCTGAAATTTTGTATATACATTCTTTGGCAGTATATACACATATGACGAATTTAAGATATATTTTGGACATCTGTGTCGCTCAAAACAACAAAGTCGCGCCGTCCCAAACTGCTTCCGTTCAAGAGATAGGAGATTTTCAAGCTGATGAGTTAACGTTTTTCATTTTTCACTTTCACAGAGGTCTCAATACAATAGAATACACATTGTCTAATTTAATGAGTAGTTCTAGGATTTTATTTCGGCCTGAGAGAGCATGTCTTTCCGTGGATAGCTGCATCGACGAGTAGCGCGCGGGAATTGCCGAAGTCCCGCATGGACGCAAGAAGTCGCTCCAAGTCACTGCGTTCTGCACTCTCGTCGCCCTCCCTCAGCTTGTCGTTTCTCAACACCAATCGTCAATACGCACGCACACACACGCCGACACAGCACAGAGCGAGAGGACGGAGCGGAACAATAGGTGCGTCGCCGCCGGCTTTAATTTTACCATAGACTGACCACACGAGCCCGGTATCCCGGGCTCGAGTTCTTCTTCGTGCTCGTGCGGACGCCCTTCCGCCGCCGCCTCTCACACGCACGACCACCAGGCGCCATCTCCGTCGCGTGAACGCCCCATCGCTGTCGCCTCTCGCGCAGACGCTCCACCACCGCCGTCTCCCGTCGCTCGGATGCCCCATGCGGCTGTCTCCCGCACACGCCGTCGCGTGGATCCCTCGCCGGCGCCGTCATCATCGTGCGGATGCCCCGCCGTCTCTCGTCGCGCGCACGCCCCACCGCCGCCGCTTCATTTCCGCACGACCAGCCGTCGACCTCGACCTCGACCTCGACCTCGCGCCCGCCCGTCCCCCTTTGCGCACGTCTGCGCGCTCTCCCTCGCACTCGTGCCAAGGTGTCGCACCCGCACCACCCTCTCCCTCGTACGCCCCGTCGCGCCACCCTCTGGTGTGCCGCCCTCAATCATACCACCTTGTAGCGCGCACGTCCCGCCCCGCCGCCTCATCGCGCTCATGGCTGCGCCTGTCGCCCTCTTGTACGCACACTCCGCCATGCCGCCTTGACGCGCACTTACCCGGGAGTCGCCTCGTCACGCGCACGCACTGCGGCGCCACCCTCTGCCACGAAAGCCCGTTCCTGCCTGCAAACTACCTCCGCACGCCCC
>SEOQ01000683.1:0-15565 GCA_004679275.1 Dentipellis fragilis
GAGACCATTTCCGACGCGATAAGAGAATCTCATATAGATAGGCCTTGCTCTCCCTCAACCCGGGTCGCATTACTGTAAACTTTGGCATAGAAGTACACTATAGATGGGTCAAGAAGAAAGTCACTTCAAATTAGAAAGTAGTATAGGTATCGGCCTTCCCGACGCCGACCAAAATTTGGTCATCCCAAGTGGCCATCAATGACTGTACGTGCCAGATTTGGAAACTTTCGGACAACTTATAGATAATTTAAATAATAATTAATCGAGCATCCATTTTGGCCCTGAGTTTAGCGTCGGAGTCGCCCAATTTAGGGCAGCTGCGTTGACCCGGACTTCAACCTCACGGTCCTCCTCAGGCTCGTCCTCCTCGTCCTCTGTCTTATACTCCGCCTCAGTAACGCTGAGGGATACTAGCGAAGATACTATGGAAAGTCGGCGACACGGAGAGCTTGACTTATATGGCAGTCAGATATCAGAGCTTCGATGATCGTAAGTCCGAAGTTGGATGGCTCTGCCCGCCGTGAGTTCAGCCTCAACGTTTCTCGTTCCCGGCCTTTACACCCCCTTCTCATTTCCACAGGTAACGCACAGAAATGGCGGACAAGATTCGTCTCGACACTGTCGCGTCCGACGACGAGCGACCGCGCCGACCGTCGTACACCCGTCAGCTCACCGATGAGCCGCTCTCAACCACAGCGGACGCTGTTCCCTTTCCCCGCGTCGACGCTAGCGCAGCTCGGCTTCAGCCCGCTGATACTCTAGGTATGTTCTATAGCTCAACATACTGATGGACTCGTCAATGCATGGGTAGTCTTGGGGACAGTCGCTCACACATATACATAGGTTGGCAATCCGCCCACTCCTCCGCCTCCGCTAAGACGAGCTCCGACAAGCTTTCCGAGCTTCCAATCCCTCTGCAGAACACGCCTCCTACCGCACTACGCAATATCCGGGCGGGTCCCACAAACCCAATTCGTGCCTTCCATCGGAGTCATGACGGTTCGCCATCCTCTACCTCCCCGCCCGGAAGTCCGCCCTTCCCGGCCATATCATACTCGATGCGCCAGACACACGAATCCGAGGGGTCTCTCGGGCGTGACGGAGGCTCGGGAACACCGCCACGTCAACGCGTCTCTTTCGACAGCGATCGCGGCTCGCTCCCGAATCTACCCCCGCAGCGGCACTGGGACCCTCGGCCGCGGCCTCGCACCCGCCTCCGAGCCCGTGCTTCCCACCCAGCACCCGCACCACCATGCCTTTCCAGCCCTGCACGCCCTGGCTCACCCGCATTCGCGCAACCATTCGCTCTCTCAGCCGCGCCATGACAGCGTCGACTCGCAGCAGTCGCCTGCGCATTCCCGCGCTGTGTCCCCGCTGCGCGCTGTCCTTGACCGCTGGCCCGCGCTTCACCGCGTGCATTCCCGCGAAGACCCGTTCGTCCCCGTCGACCCCTTCCGCGCACGCTATGCCTTCTCGCTCTCCCGCTGCTTCCATCGCGTCGGCCCGAGCTCGTTGACGTCGCCCTCGGGGTCTGGTTATGACGTGTCGTCCGCGCATTCCACAACCTTCTCCGTATTCACGGACGTTGACRTTGAGTGTGACCTCGACGATACGTGCGTGTGCTGCTCGGTCTTCTGTACGGGCAGTGGGCGGGAGAGCAAGCAGTGGCGCGCGACACGGCTGTTCTTTACGGATACCCTGCCGAGACAGATCTACCTCCATCTGCTCATGCGCCTGCCATCGCTCTACTTCTCTCGCGTTGCGCGCATCTTCGAGGACGCAGAGGTCAGCAGGCCCGATATCCATCGGATGATTGCAGCGTGCAATGGGGGCGAGAATCCGTGGGTCGGGCTTGCGGGCGGCCACAGCAGCGTGCACGCCGGAGGTGGTGGTGGTGGACATGCGCATGCAGGTGCGGGGCGTGGGAGAGGCTTCCCTTCCCGGAAGACTGGACCCCGCCCGTCGTCTCGCCCGCCCTCGCACGGTTCAAACACTCCTGGGAGGCGTTCGTCGACTCGCTCATCCGCGAGTGGAAGCAACTCAACGTCGTCTCTGCGCTCCTCCTCTCGTACGTTGCCCATTTTCCCCCGCGAATCGAAGCTGACGTGCCGCAGAGCCATCTTGACGATGTTCCAGATTCCTGACGCCGCCAACGACCCGCTCACGCGCACCGCTGCGCTCCTATCGCTCGTATGCGCCCTCATGAGCCTCTCCTATGGCTGCATCTACATCGTGCGCTTCGGCACCATGCGGAGCATGATCCGCGCCACACGCTGGGCCGAGGAGGCGCAGAAGACGAAGACCTCGATCCTGTGGAACGTCTGGGTGCTCCTCGCCGCGCCGGGCGTCTGGCTCGCCTGGTCCATGATCGCCTTTGTCGTCTCCATCGTCACCTTCGTCTGGCGCACCGGCGACTCGTCCAACCCGCACGGCGACGACACGTCGCGCTTCCTCTCGCCTGAGAAGGCACTCGGCCCGCGCATCGCGATCACGGTCGTGCTTACGCTCGGCCTTGTGTACTTTGCGATGATTGTGGCGACGTTCCGCAGTTATGGGTCGGGCCGGCCTAATGCTGCGCGTGGTGGGCGGAGGAGTGGGAATCGGGCAAGGGCCGGAGAAGGGGATGTGGAGGCTGGGGGCGAGGAGATGACGCCACGCGGGAGGAGGCGGGAGAGGCAGAGGGAAAGACAGAGGACAAGGCACGAGAAGACGGAGACGGAGGGGGCAGAGGGAGGTCAGGGGTTGGGGTTGGGGTTGGACGATGCAGGCCGGCCGGGAGGAAGGTTGCGGCGAATGCGAATGGGGATGCGAAGGGGGTGAATGTGCGTGAGCAGGAGGTGGAGGAGAAGGGAAGGCCAAGTGGGTCGATGTCGTCCATTGGGATTTAGCTTCGGCTCAGGTCCCTCGTCAAGTTTTCAAGTTTGTGAGTGTTCTTATGCTTCGGGATATTGGGGGTTGCTAATTGATCTGTCACAGTTCCTGTTTTTACGATTCGTCATAAGTCCAACTCGTACCAGCAAATGCAGAATATCCTCATCACGAACGCCATGATAACCAGAAGTCATGATCAGCAAGCAACCATCCATCGTCTACGTGTAATCGCCTCGGTCAAATATTGTCAGCATTATTCCTCACTTATCTTATACCCTCACGTCGATATCCACACTGTTTTCGTCCGACTCTTGCATGGGCTCTCACAAGCCTGTGTCTTTACGAACCACGAATATCTTTGTACGCGGATGTGCATGTCTTGCGCGTATAATACTGTAGGCAGTGACCGTAAACTCCTCGAGCCAACAGTCTGGTTCTTACCATGATCTGCCTCCGCTAGCTATGCTCCAGCCTCGCTTGCAAGGAACGTAGCTGAAGTATGAGCTCTTTCAAGGCCAACTGAGTGCCCTCCATGGGAAAGAGATAATAGTTGAGGACCAAAGGGTGCCGGAGTTTCGGACTCATCTGGAGGCCGTCCGAAAACTTCCAAATTTGGGATATTTCTGTGGCCTCGCCTCTCTTACAGTGCTTTGCATATCAGTCTGCAGTCGGCGCGCTCAGATCTTTGTTTGTAGTAACCAAAGCGTGACAATTTAGAACTCCGCTCCCACCCACATCCGCACGTCTTGCGCGTCTTCTGAGTCTTCCGCTCCTCTCCCTCAGCGCATATGCTTGGGTGCGGCTTTTCAGGATGCAAGTGGTGGAAGCAGCAGTGTAAGGCCGAGACGTCCACCGAATGCAAGCTCGCCCCACTGCAGCCCACCCGTCTTGATGCGGATTCGTGATGTCATCAACTGCAAGTACTCGACTCGTCGAGCCAGATAATCGACTCCGCTGGGATACGACCATATTCTGCATGCCATATGACCGAAGAAGCTTATTAAGTTCAAGAGCCAACTTTGAGACTTGCTTGTGGGTGAGCACTAGGCGGCAAACAGCACGAGAGACGCAGGCAATAGAAATGTTGACACCATGGACATCATGCAACCGAGATTGGATTTCATCGAGGTATAAGCAAGGATGAGTGCTAGCAGTGAGAAGGGTAGAGATGTATTTCATGAATTGCTAGAGTTGAGAATGCGTGGTGCTCCTCGACATCGATGATGTGCGAAAGAATTCTGCAAAACACCGTAACCTTGGCACAACCTGAGGATATTGTACGCCGTCTGTTCTGAGCATCCTGAAAGAGTTGTCATCTCGGATGCTGATTTCCCCTGTTCCTCATACCAGGTAACAATGACCTGCCAGAGCTCGGGCGACGTGCACTGGAGGGCCATGGCAAGAGCATGCATGCGCAAGACGACTACTACGAAGGTGTTACGCGGACGTGACATTTGTGACTATTTGGCTAGGACAAATAAGAAATTCGCCAGACTGACTGCAGATTGATATGCAAAGCACTGTAGGCCAAACCAGCTGCCAAACCATTTCAACTGCGAGCATCAACCGTCGGGCCATCGAAACGTTTGACTTTGCGCATGCTACGTGCATCTTCAGCCAGGACGTTCACTTTATCGTTCTCGGTGACTATCTAATCTCCCAAGAAGCAGTAGAGCACGCACGACGTAGCGTACGGTTACACGTAACTGACACATGCAGCCTTCGTGCTTCGCGCCTTGAGGCATTACAACAGCTTTGCGCCTACTAAGTTATAACTAGTACTCATCTGATCACAGCGATGTCTGCGGAAGAACAGCATGCACTCCTTGTAGCAGAGAACCAGGAGCTACGAGCCGCCGTCTCAAAGCTACGCACTCGTGTTTCGGAACTGGAGGACGAAGTAGTTCGCTTGACTGACGCCAAGGTATGCACCCCTCGTTTGATTAGATACGTGCTTAAACATTCCTCTCCGTTGGCAGAATGCCCGCAGCCAGGCCGTCATTGACCTCGAATCCGACTCAGAGAGCAAGCCTCAACCCGCTGTCACGAAGAGGTGGGAGGCGTCATCGTTCGACGACTCCGCCTCATCCACAGCCGTGGATCAAATTATAACAAATCATGGTACAAATCCTAGGGCATCCAAAAAGCCACGGATGAAGGTTGAGGTTGTCATCGAGCGTCCGTCGCCGAGGGTACGTAAACGAGAGAAACTGAAGCCATCTATCACGCCCAAAATCGAGTTAGTGCATCTTGAGGGATCGTGGATTATCGTCTGTTCTACTGACTGCTGCACAATTCAGAATAGTGGAAGACTCAAAGGTTCCGGAAGCGCAGTCTGAGCAGCTGATCACCGAGGGATCAGTGAATGATGAAGAGGCTCCCAGAAGGGATGGAGAGGATGCGTGGGCTTTGGCTGCTGCCGCTTTGACCGTAAGTACGAGCAACCTTAGTTCTCGAGTTCCCCGTCTCACCTCGGACATACTATCTCACGAAGGCAAAACCGAAAGGCGAAACACATGCAGCCGATGAAGGAGAAATATCCAACGACATAGAAACGCCCGACGGCGGCATCGAGACACCTCTTGATATAGACGAGCCTCCCGAACTTGACTTCGAAGCCAGATCACCTTCCGACGCGTCTAAACCCTCTTCAGTCAAACCAGAGCCGAAGAAAACGCTAAAACTCGATATAAAAAAGGACATCGATCTTGACGCTGAGACTGTGCAAAGCCGGATCAACGCCATCGGCTCCACTCCCTTCCCAATCACTCTCGACCCCGCACTGCGCGATGTCCCCGTCTCGCGCGTATACATGAGCGCCATGTACGGGGGCAATTCGATAGAGACATTCCCACCCATCGGAGAAGAGATGCTCGCAAAATACGGGTTCAATGATTTTTGCTACATTACCTTAGAGTATAACCCTTCTGCACCCACAGAACCTGGCCATCCGGGCCTGTGGTTCAATTCATCGCCGAATGAACAGGAGCACCCTACGCCTTACCGGACGTTTGTGCGGCTGAGGGCAACGCAGTGGCTTTACGTAGGCCAATATCAGTTCATACAATCGCCGTATCTCTCTCAGGCGGAGTGGGTAATGCAAGCCAAACGGGTGCGATCATTTTGTACGGATACAATTGCTGATTAACTGAAAGGAATTGCATTGAAGGTACAGAATATGTGGTCTCGGAAGATCAGGAGCAAGAACTGGGGCAAGCTGGTTCGCACCAGAGTGACGCTTCGCCGCGATCTAAGGCGCGAGCCTCGACCTGACGAACTCAGAACGGCGCTGGCATCTCAGAAGACGTTCCAAGAAATCTCCGAGGAGGAGATACTGGCCGCGTACAATAAAGGCGAGGAGGTCAGTGTCTGCTCTGGCGTGTCCACCTATGCGCGAGTCTCATCTCAGGGTCGTGGGTCGTGTATAGCATCTAGGCATCGTTGCGATGAAGTGCGTTGGTTATGACGAAGAGTTTCAACGCAGGATTGCAGGAGAGTACCCAATTTGGGCGGCTGACCGCAAGGACGACGCCGATAAACAGAAAGGGAGGAAGCGGAAAGCGAAACGCCAAGCTGAAGGCGGCGAAGACGAAGATGAAGAGAAGGGGAGTGGCGGAGGCGACAACGACGACGTTGAGATCCTAGATTCGCCACCGAAGCGCGCGAAACGTGCCCGTAAGACCGTAGGAATGAAGAAAGGCAAGGGACGGGCCACGAAGCGTCGTGCGGATGTAGAGGATACAGATGACGATGATGACGATGATGACGATGAAAGGCGGGAGAGGATATCGTTGGCGAATGAGGAAGATGGCAACGATGTGGTGTTCTTGCTGCCGTCGATGTCGCGGGGGACAAGGAGTCGGCCGCGGAAATCCAGATGAGATATATGTATCCTACCGCAACGGTGCTCGTGCTTCCAGTAAAGGTCTTTGGCTTTTCTTTCCACCATCTCCATCTGAGTTCGTGGTCCGTGTCGACTGATGCTCGACTAGCTTGACTTCGCCGAAGTGCGCAGAAGTGCGCGGCAAAGTCCGACGTAGTTCGCGTGAGGCCGTTAGTCTAGGCCGACACCGGACCGATACACGTAAACGCGTGCACCCTCTGTAATCCACACTTCCATGAACGCAGCTACCGTGTATTGTGCTAGGACCATCTATACCAATGTCTTCAGTTGGGCTCCAAGCGCTCTTGGACGCCGGTCGGGACGAAAACCGTGAACTGCGAACCATCGTCGGGCAGCTACGTACACGCGTCTCACAGCTGGAAGGTGAGGTAGCTCGTTTGACTCGTACGAAGGTGACTTTCTGTTTCCTGTGGCTGTTTAGTATGTTGATGAATATATCTTTCTTCCTTCGGGTTGAATCTGTAGGACTGCGAGCCAGCGAGAGGGCTATCGACCTTAGGCTTGACTCCGACCACGAGGACAACTTACACCGTCGATCTCCACTGATAACAAAGAAGCGGCCTGCGTCGTCCTTCGACGATCCGGTTCCGTCTATTTATGTGTCCTCAAACTTAAATCCAGATGACCCCAGAATTCGGGCGGCCAAGGAGCCGCGTATGAAGGTTGAGGTAGTCATCGAGCGACCCTCTCCGAGAACACATAAACAAGCGAAATTGAAAGCATCTCCTACACTCCAAATCGGGTAAGTATGCATTTAGACATCTTATGCCTTCGTATACTCTGATTCCAGCCGCAATATAGAATGTATGAACAATCGAATGTGCCGATCGAGTCTGAGAGGGTAATCTCCGAGCAGCTCGTCGTCGAGGAGCAGAGTGTATCTGGTTCATCGAGGTCTCCGGACAGCGAAGGTATACCCAAGACAGAAGAGGATAGGGCTTACGCTAGTGCAGCTGCCGCTCTGACTGTAAGGATGTTCGACTTGATTTCTCTAGTTCCCTGTCTCATCTCGAAAATTACATTTCACAAAGGCAAAGCCCAAAATCGAATCAGCGCAAACAGTCAACGTCGTAGAGACAACTAATTCGAACATAGAAACACCTCTCGATCTAGATGCACCTTCTGATCCTGATGTAGAGGCCGATCCACTTCCAAAATCCCATAAATTGCCAAAGATCAAGTCAGCGCTAAGGAAAACACCAAAAATCGAGATTAAGAAGGGCATCGATTTCGACGCCGAAACTACACGGAGCCGGATCGACGCCATCGGTCGCACACCCTTCCCTGTAACGCTCGACCCCGCCCTGCGCGACGTCAGCGTGTCGCGCGCCTACATGAGCACCATGTACGGCGGGAGCTCGCAGAGGACTTTTCCAAGCATAGGCACAGAGAAGCTCGAGAAGCACGGCTTGAACGACTTCTGCTACATCAGCCTGATGTACAATCCCGTCGGGCCGCGCGAGGCTGGCCATCCGGGGCTGTGGTTCGACACGAGGCCGTTCAATCTCACCGGCGCTGGCAAGGATGCGAAGCGGATGTTCGTGCGGCTCCGCGCTAACGCGTGGCTGTACGTTGGGCAGTATCAATTTTCTGCCTCGCCGGGTCTCTCGCAAACGGAGTGGTTGCTGCAATCGACACAGGTATGTCTGCCTCGTCTTCGGAGGTCTGCGCGACCATGGCTCGCGGCTCACACGTTCGTTGGATTGCCCATGAAGGTCCAGAACACGTGGGCACGCGAGATCTGGCGCCACAACTGGGGATATAGAGTCCGTGTACGGGTGACACTCCGTCGCGACCTCCAGCATGAGCCTACACCGGAAGAGGTAGAGCAAGCGGTGAAGACGGAAAAGGCCTTCCAGGATATCACTACGAAGGATATAGTTGCTGCGTATAACAAGGGCGAAGAGGTCAGTACCATCTTCTAAACGCGTTCATCTGGGACGTTGAGCTGGACGCCGGGCGCCTATGGTGTGCAGCACTTGTACATTGCAGGGATGAAGTGCGTAGGCTATGACGAGGCGTTCCAGCGCAAAATTGCGGAAGGGTTCCCAAAATGGGTAGCACCCCCAACCAAAGAGAAGCGTCCGAAGGGTAAAGATGCTCGCGAGAAAAACGGCAAGAAGGGACGAGGCCCAAAACGACGGACTGGAAGCAGTGAGGACGACGGTGAGGACGACGAGGAAGTGAACGGCAAGGATGTCGATGAGGTTGTCAGCGCAAATTCTGGCCCGAAAGGCATCCGTAAAAAACACGGCAAGAAGAAAGGTAAGGGCCGGGCTACGAAGCGCCGTATAGACTCGGAAGACGAGGATACAGAGGGCGATGATAACGGCGACGACGAACTGAATGAAAGGATAGTTGGAGACGAGGGAGACGATGATGGTGGGGAATTCGTGCTGCCGTCGGTGCTGCTGGGGACAAGGAGTCGGCCGCGGAAGTCCGTATGAGACTTATCTTGCTGGTACCCTGATACATAGATTTTGAAAAGATATCGTTGGTTTGTCGACTAGTTCTTGAACATAGATTGACACTACTCGTAGATATTACACTGAGCTTGTATCAGATGCTTAGCAGAACGAGGCCTCGGTGCCAGCCCGTATGTAGAAGGACAACTATGGCACTGCGACCTCGAGCTCGGACGTCCGCCTATTTTGAACGAGCTTGAAGCCGCCAGCTGCTTATCAACGTTTGAGTATCATTCACAATGTGTTTCTTGTAGCCGCATCGTCTCATGCGGCAATGCCCGTCGGATGCGCGGAATATTCCGACGTCGTTCGCTTAGTAGGCCTCGAGCAAGGCTCGTGTTACTACGTAAGATAGTCCTCTCACTTTCCCACTTCGACAGAGCGCTCTCGATGTCGAGACTCGATCCCGACACCATGCCCCGTCAGGCTTCTGTCACGAAAAAGCGATCCGCGTCAACCTTATTCGATGCTCGACCACCTACCCCCGTGGCTCTGGACATAGAGGTCGATAGCGTAAAGCCTCGGTCGTCTAAAAGGCCACGTATGAAGGTTGAGGTAGTCATTGAGCGTCCATCGTCGAGAACGAAGGAAAAGGGAAAACAAAGAGCATCTATCGTCCCCAAAGTCGAGTCAGTTTCTTTATACATACTAAAATGTACCTTGCCGGTTACTTTTCTAATCCGTGCTTTGCATCCAGATTGGAAGAGGACCCGAAGGTGCCAATCGATCCCGAGAAAGTGACGTCCGACCTGGTCGCTACAGATGGACTGGCAGATAGCGGAGAGATCCCGAGGGCAGGTGATAGCAATGATCGAAGCGGTGAAGCATGGGCTTCTGCAACTGTTGCTCTCTCTGTAAGGATTGCCCTTCTATAGTGTCTAGCTCTCATCTCATCTCGAATAACTCTTATTACATCGAGGCCAAAATCAAACTTGACATCAAAAAAGGATTAGAGCTCGATGCCGCAACCGTACAAACCCGAATCGACGCCATCGGCCGCGACCCCTTCCTGGTCACGCTCGACCCCGCGGTTCGTGACACGTGGGTCTCCCGCGCGTATATAAGTGGAGTTTTTGGAGGAAGTTCGGTGGCCTCATTTCCGATGCCCAGTCCACAAAATATCGCCAAACATGGTCTTGATGATTTCTTCTTCATCAGCTTGAAGCTTCATCCTAATGCGCCGAGGGAACCTGGGCAGCCAGGATTATGGTTCGACTCAGCGCCGTTCGATTGGGGGGGATGACAAGCCCTTTCGGACATTTGTGCGGCTGAGATCCAATGATTGGCTTTACTTTGGTCAATATCGAATCTTCAGATCACCTTCTTTCTCGCAACAGGAGTGGTTGCTGCAGACTACGAAGGTACGTCGTATTGTGCAGCTTCAAGTCAAAACAGCTTGATTTGCAAATATGACAGGTTCGGAATGCGTGGGCACGCTACATATGGAAAGAAACATGGGGCTGGAGAAATCGTGCGCGGATCACTTTCCGCCGTGACGAAGGACGCGAGCCAACAGAAGATGAACTAAGGGATGCATCGACTGCGAAGAAAAAATTTCAAGAGATAACATGGGAGGATGTGCGGGATGCATACGATAGAGGCGAGGAGGTTAGTGTTTGTTTTTGGCATTCATGACGAAGTGGGTACTGAGCTGAACATCGCGACCATGTGAAGCGCCTGGCAGTTTCCGCGATCAAGTGTATAGAGTACGACGAGGAATTTCAGCGCAAGATTTCGGCAGATTTTCCGAAGTGGGACGAAGCAGACCGCGCCCGGAAAGATGCCGAGGAGGAGCAACGTCCTGCGAAACGAAAGAAGGGTGACAAGAACACTCATGACGGGCACAATGATGGTACAGAGGACGAGGTCGTCGTCCTAGAGGGCCCTCCACAACGCAAGAAAAACACTCATAGGGGTGCTGGCAAGAACAAAGGAAAAGGTCGGGCTGCAAAGCGCCGCGCAGAGGTAGAGAGCAGTGAAGACGATGAGGGCGATGGGCCGAAATATTGGGACCTGGACGATGAAGATGATGAATCCGATGGGATGCCGGCCTTGAAATTCATGTCGCAGGGGACCAGGAGTCGGCCGCGAAGGTCTGTATGAAAAGTACATTGTTGAGTAGCTCCGACATATTTCGCGAAATGCTTATCCTTTAATGACTTTCTAAGACATGATACTTCACCACCATTAGACTACCCAATGAATTTATGGCTCGTGCACAGACGCGACGGGCAAGATCGTCACCGCCCCTTATCAGGCACAACGTTAGATTGTACCTGTAAATCAAGGACATGACGTGGCTCGTACGTAGCACAGACTTCGCAATGCTAGGTCGGTGACCATTGTTCAGTCTTGTATATCGCAGGGACCTTTCCGCCTTCTAGCGTAGTTAACTTTCACGTACGGTGTCCTGCTTTGCCGGAACGCAACCTGCGCCAGAGATCATGGCCAGAGGTCCGTTGAGCCTCTGGAGCGCAGGAAGGGGTGGAAGTGGCGGGTACATGTGACATGAATGGCCGCCTGGGTCTGCCGTTCGATGTGCACGCGAACGGGTCCTGGTCGTAACTGTACCTCGCGGCGTGAAGACCTTAGCGCGAATGCTCCATCGCACCGATGAGATTTGCGTAGGCAGTTAATGGAAGAGCATGGGTTCACAATTGACGAACATACTGAGTTACGAGTGCTCTCAATTTGACGGCACCGAATATCCCCCAGTGTCGGTGTGTGAGATGCCAGCTCATTGCAGCTGCTACGTGTGTACTTCAGCCGCCTCGGGGCTCCGACCATAGTATGACACGTACTTGATTCTGGCACGAGAGAAGTACATCTGGATTTGGAAGAATTACCCACATGACCATGACATACGCTAAACTCACCTGAGTGACTTCAGACAATGCACGCGGAGTCCAAGTTTCGGGGACAATGCACTTCTGGCCTATTCATTGAGTTCCCGAGAACTGCATGCATACGTCAATCGAATGCGCCTCACCTCCAAGTCGGTCTGCTGCGGCGATGCTAGAAGTCGAGAGTCCCCGTGAACTTCTGCAGACATTAAAATATGATTAGTGCATTGAATTGACGATGGGCTCATCCCACCCCGTACACCCTATACCTCCGCTGCCAATAGAAAGAAGGCGGCGTAGCGATACTTAAGCGCCCGCAAAATGACAGGTCACGGGCGCTTCTATCCGACTCACTCCGCATCGTGAACTAGCTTGGAAGCGTATCGTGAGCGCGTCCGGATACCGACAGCCGCTCTCTAGCGGGTTCAATACTGCTATCGATGCTTCCCCAAGGTCTGTTCCAGTGGCTTCGCGGCTTCCCGATGCTCAGTAAGCTGTCGCAGTTCGCACGCAATGGTGACCCTCTTAACAGACTATTTCAGTGTAGGATTCGACTCCATAGTCATGTGTAGACGATTCTTACCAATAGGCAACGCAATACTGACGCACCGCAAGCAATGTCCGTCAAGACCGGCATATAATTGAGTCCCATCCACCCACTTGACTCCGAAGCGCTATCGCGCTCCTGCATCAGCCGCGACCTGCCTCGGACCGCGGGTGCAGAAGTCGGTCCAAAGAAAGGTTGCCGAGGATACAGACAGCGAAAAACAAGAAAAGCAAACAGTATTCTGAACTCGAGCTCGAAGACAAGCAAGCCAGTGAGTAAGTCAAGTAAGTCACAGAAAATATCGTCGCCATAACAACAGTTGAAGACGAAAACCTAACCCTAATGAACACAATCACGTGGTAGCACCGAACGCTTGGCTACGACATTGCGAGTCGGACATATCCACTCTGCAAGTCCTGATTTGATGACATACCACCGTGAGCCTCTCTCTCCTCATTCGACATTCAAAGGCACTATAAATACACTCGTCAATATCCCAGCGACTTCTCATACCACTCCTCACCCAACTTTTCGTCCCCACGACCATCGGATATACTTTCCTCGATAACTAAATACTGAAGCAAGATGTCGCCAGTCCTCCCACCCGCAAAAGTGCTCGTATCAGGTGCAAATGGATACATCGGCGCGTGGGTTGTACGCACGCTGCTTGAGAAGGGGTACAGCGTGCGCGGAACGGTGCGCAGCGAGTCGAAGGGCATGCATCTGCGAAGCCTGTTCGCCGGGTTCGGCGATCGATTTGAGCTCATCGTCGTGCCCGATATCACCGCGGTATGTGTCTGCTTTCTCATCTGCATGCTAGAGAGTTCTCATTCAAGTGGGTTTGTAGGAAGGTGCTTTCGACGAGGCGGTGAAGGGTGTAGATCTGGTCGAACATACCGCGTCGCCATTCCACTTCAATGTCAAGACGCCTGACGGTGCGCCGTGTTAGATCCCGCGCACGATAGCTGATACTGATGTAAGACTGCTTTGCCAGACTTGATCATCCCTGCTGTCCAAGGCACGACAAGTATCCTCAACTCCATTCTTAAGCATGGGTAAGCCGCTGATCCCTCATGACTGTCGTGTCATCTACTGACCGATACCTCTAGGCAAGGCGTAAAACGCGTCGTCCTGACCGCATCGACGGCGTGTGTCCAGAAGCCGGGCCAGACGCCGCCCAATGGCAAATGGGACGAAAGCTCCTGGAACGAGCCCGCCGTCCGCGAGGTCGAGGAGAAGGGCGCAGCGGCTTCGCCGGTCGCCGCATACCAGGCATCGAAGACGCTTGCCGAGAAGGGTGAGTGTGTCAAATGTCTCCCGACGAACATGTCGTTGAATCGAAACGTCCAGCTGCGTGGGCGTTCGTGAAGCAGCACGCATCGAGCATCAACTGGGATCTCGCAGTGCTCAACCCGCCTTTCGTACGTCAGCTTCTCTCCGTCTTTTTCCTGCCATCATTTATACACCCCTTGGATGTCGCATCTCACGCTCCCACAGGTCTATGGCGTACGTCTTTCCATTCTATATTTCTGAGTCAATCCCGGTCCAACCGCCCCTGTAGCCACCGATCCACGAAGTCGCCTCCGCATCTAAACTCAACACCTCTATGCTCGACTTCTTCAACAACGTCGTGCGCGGGGCCAAGTCGGACGCCGAGCTAGCGAGCGTCAGCGGCTCTATGGTTGACGTGCGCGACCTCGCGCTCGCACATGTCGCGGCTGCGCAGAAGTCCGCGGCGGGTGGGGAACGCACGATCATCAGTGCTGGTGCGTTCCATTCCATCTTTGCATTCTGTCTAGTGTTATCTAACTGTATGTATCGCATAAAGCCCCATACTACTGGCAGGAAATTTGTACGTCCCGTCTCCGAGTTTGCGCAAACACTTGCCTGTACATAAAATCTAACATTACTGTTGCAATGCAGTGGACCTCGCAAACTCGAGTGCATCCCCAGAGATCGCCGCAACGCTCCATAAGGGCCAGCCGGGCGCGACGAAGGGCAAGCCATACCCTGCCACCTACGACAACTCGAAGTGTGCCCGGATCCTAGAGATTCCGTTCCGCTCGCTTGAGGACACGGTGAAGGACAGTGTCGCGGATTTCAAGGCGAGGGGGTGGTTCTAAATTTGAGAATACGTTAGACGTGGGCGGATTTAACGGAAGGAATGAAACGACACATGCTAGTATGTAATATTGTAGACACAATGTAGACATATGCACAAATTTAGCGACATTTTTTCGACGTGATCTCGAATATATTGGGTGACTTTCCACAGCATAGATTTTATTCTATGATATGTTCTCGACCCACTTCAAATGATTACCAGCCAATTAGCTTCGTTAAAAATGATCTTCTCGTCACCGAAAAGGAAGCTGAAGGTGTCCGAAACATATCATATCATAATTTCTGTGCTGTGGAAAGTCACCCATTGTTTGAGTGGCTGCCAGTGAGCCTGCAGCTACCAACTCCCGCGCGAGTCAGCAGGATCGCAGTACTCGGGTACCCCGCCTGACCCCAAGGACCCCAAGAACTCTGATCAGCAAATTTTGCGCAAAGCGCCTGCGCGCACAATCCATCGCCATCGACCTCGTCTGTCTCACTCAGCACATATCGCGCCTTCTAAGCCGCCACTTAGCTCACGATAAGTAAGCTGACGGGCTAATCGATAGCAGGGGCGCTTTTTGAGCTCTCTCATTCTCATTACTAAACACTACGCGCGATCCAGGCTTCTACACCCTCCTTCCACCTCTCAAAATACGATGTCTACTCCTGCGGATGCCGAAAAACCCCAAGGTCAGTCGCATTTATATTGAATCAGACATTATACAGATTCTAAACCGAAAGCACATAGTGCTCGTTGGCGTGATTGGCGGCAGCGGGCTGTACCACCTCGACAACCTCACATTCGTGTACGCCCCATCCGCCGCCCTCGTCT
>SEOQ01000684.1:0-15555 GCA_004679275.1 Dentipellis fragilis
CCAAATTTTACCAAGTCCAGCCAGTTTGATGTCCCATGAGCTATTAAATCAACCCAAAAGTCGAATTTCTTCAACATGCCATTGTGGCACTCCATATCCAAATATGGTATACCGCACTCCATATAAGGCAAGCCGTCATGCCGCATGCCGCATGCCGCTAGGAAACCCTTTCCTAGGTCATTTATAAACTTAGGGTGGTGGTGTGAGCGGCGAGGGTATCAGTCTCGTTCGGCGTGCTACGTTGGCAAATACGACCCCGCTCGTGGGGGCATGAAACATCCAACGCTCTTTAGGGCGCGGTGCGCGCCATCGCTGTGACCCACTGATCAAAATAATGATCAGGCCGACGCTTGCACCACTGTTGATTCAGTATTTACCTCATCGCCCGCTCCCTCACGAGCGGCCTTCTTCCCCGCCGTCATCTCCGCCTTCTGACCTAGCGGCGACATCGCGAGAGATGGCGTCGCCACTGTAAAAACTTGTCGCGCGTCGTGCACGCCCGAAAGCAACAAATTCGGGCCGTCCGCAGCAAGTGTCAGGCACTTCGGAGCCTGCACAGCGCAGTCGGTGAGTTCATGATCCATAAGAGGTGTTCATCAACTTACCAATTGTCAACTCACCAATTCGTTTCCAGGCCGTCGTCAAAAGTCAAAGCTGCGCACTGGTAAGTCTCTGAGTTGTGCACACTTGGAACGATGCAAAACTCACTACGATTAGGTCGCCGGTCTGCGCTCCAACTACCGTTCCCGAAAAGATATGACCGAGCAACAGCCTGCGCCAAATGGGCTCAACGACCAGCTCAACTGCAGCATTTGCGGCCTTTATTGCAAGTCGGGAGTGAACGGAGGGCGCCAGGAGGACGTCACGGCTACAACGCTACGGAAGCCACGAGTTCGCTACGCTCTTTCGCGGCCGGACGTCAAGCTTGAGCTTGGTCCTGTCCTCACCTTCGGCCGAGTCCTCTCTATGGGATCTCCAACGATGGTGGCCATGGAGCTTCCACGGTACAAGCGTGCATATTGCGCTCCGCGACGAGTCCCTCGATTGCAATGTCGCACTCATGGTGAGCAGCCTGTAGATCACGGCGGATCTTCGTCACAATACGGGCATCAGGAGAGTTTTGAATATCGTGAACGAAATCCACGAACCTTGGCAAACTCGGCCTCCCGTGGAGTCGTGGCAATGCCTCGAACAGTATCTGGCTAGAGATAAACAGCGGCAAAATATGAGCGGGAAGAAGGGCACGGTGCGTCGATGGCGTGGACGACTTAGCGTCATCTGCGAGACTGCAAGTCTGCAACTACGCGGCTAAGTCCCTTACATAGTCCATACCGTCGCACGCCGACCATGGGCCTTGCGCGGGCCAGCCTTGTTCCCGACCTCACTTGGCCCAATCGGGGAGCTTCGAGAGACTTCAGGAGCGTCGATACATAGGCGCCCTCGCAAAGCATAAAAGGGCATCGTCGCCGCCGTCCTCGTTCGTCCTCAGGATATGGGCTCTCTGGCTTGCCTTGGTGTGCATCAAGTCCTACTTCGATGGCTTCGGGCTACTAGGCTTTGGACTACTAGGCTTTGGACTACTAGGCTTTGGACTACTGGGCTTTGGACTCTTGGGCTTCGACTGGAACTGGTTGGCTGCCCTCGTGAACTGGCTATACTGTTGTTCGATTCTCGTTGCAAGATGTGCGCTCATGTTCGCGCTGGCGTCGCGTCGACGTCGCCGCTCGAGTGGCTGTGGGATGTCACTGTGATTGTGCCATAGCCACAAGCTTCGAATTCATTGTAGCCTTTGTATAGTTGTATGATAAGAATAATAGTAAATCGTGATTGTTGTAGATAAAATAGTATAGTTAAGAATGAACGTGAAGGTGCAGTGCAGTCGGATATTATGCCATTTTTTTTTCAGTATGCATGTGCCCTATCAGACCTGCTCAGTTCCGAAAGACCGGAGGATCTTAGGACGGCCGTTAAAGATATTAACGCATATCAGGCCTGAACACCTATATCCTGCCTAACCTCCAGATAAAGTTCGCCTTCTTGAGCAGGCGATCAGATCACCCGACACCTGCGCGCATTACGCACCTGCTCAGACCAGCGCAGGCGCCTCTAAAAGTTCCGACATTAGGGCTGTATCAGCGCGTATGTCCGCGCTGCATTGCGCGCTGATGTGGCACATTTTATTTAATCCAATATGTCTGCGCGATCGCGAGCCGTTTCCGTTCATTTTGAAGTCTCGAGCTTCGAGACAATCATTATGACTCGTTTGCGAGTGAGGGCAATACCAGCGCATATCTCCATGCTGCGTTGCGCGCTGATATCTCACCTTTTGTTATATTGACCGCAGGGCCACGATCACAATTGATTTTCTTTCCCATTGAAGTCTCGAGCTTCGTTGTTGTCATTTTGATTTGTTCGCGAGCAAGGGCAATACTAGCGCGTATATCCACGCTGCGTTGCGTGCTGGTATTACACGTTTTATTTATTTGAACGCGTGCGCCCGCGATCTCGCTTGTTTTTGTTTCGTTTCGAAGTCTCGAACTTTGTTCCTATTGTTTTAACTCCTTCGTGACCAACGGCAATATCCGCGCGCACCTCCACACTGCATTGCGCACTGGTATTTGCTTTATTATGAATGTCCATCGCATCTGCACTGAATTTGTAAGACATCGATATTAATTGTGTATCGAGCTTCAGATATTTATTGCGGTGTGTTTCTCATTGCCCACTATTAATTAAGTATCAGCGCCTACTTCAACGTGGAGTTACGCGCTGATATTTCATTTGTTATTACTTGCATNTATTTGTTTGTATGCATCTATTATTACTTGTACTTACTTATATTAATCATTTCTTTTCATACATCTTTGATTAATAACAATACATTATAATCACTTGCTTGTATTTGTTGTCATTACATGCATCAATTATATAACCTTCTTTTTCCCATGCTTTCTCAGCACGTACTTCCAACTCGACATACGCGCTACATTTATATATTGCTTGTACATGTCACGTACTCATGTTATATTCTTATTTACACCCCCATATATACAACTCAGCGTGTATATCGTAATTAAATAGAGACCAGCACAACCCCCAACTACCAGCATAACCCCTTACTCAAAAGTACTATAGATGTTGTCGGCCCCGCACCTGGTCGGAGTCGGAGTCGATGCGACGTCGAGAGACTCGGTTACGATTCGGGAGACTCGGTCGCAAATCTGAGTTGTCGGTCGTGAGTCGTCGTGATTTTATCCGGGGCAAATAGTTTGATAAAACTTTGAATTTAATCAAGCCTTTTTCTGCTGTGATAAGACGTGATAATATTCGAAATTAAGTATATCTGAATATATCCGGCAAAAAAGAGCTGAAGAAAATATTAATTATATCACACTTAATTCAAGCTATATTCATCAGATATGCTGAACGTTGCCCATAGTGCAAACCGCACGGACGGGGCGCGCCGGCATTGGACCCAAGGTACTCGTGGCAAGGGCGGGAGGGCGCCGGCGAGGAGAGCGCAGACGAGAGGGCACCGGCGAGAAGATCGCGGATGAGAGGGTGCGATGGTGCGGTGCAGACGGGCGGACGAGCGCATGAGGGATGGCCGCGGCGCATAGCGACGGCGCATATGCAAGCCGGGCAGCATGGTGCGGATTGCAACTGATAGAGGTGCGGGTGCACTGGGTCCCGGGCACAGAAGGCTGGGGGTGCGAGGGGCGGCGGTACACAGAGCGCAGAGGAGACGGCGCGGCACGGACAGGCGAGTGCGGAGGGCGCAAGGGAGAGCACAGGTGGAAGATAAGAACGTGTGCGTGACAGCGGCGGCCAGAGTACTGTACAGGCGCAAGGCTAGAGAGAGGGGAGGCATCAGTGCTTATAATAAGAGTGCTGCGACACGCTGAGCATGCTGCAGTAGCGACGTACCTGCGACCACGTTGTTCTCTTCCCCGCAGGCTATTCCTTCACCATGAAAGGGCGCACGAGCGTGGATGAGGGGTGCGGGGCACGAGAGGCGGAGAGTCGTTGCAAAGGAGCGAGGGCGGCGGCATGCGCGTAGGGGGAGCGTAGGGCGTATAAGCGCGTGCAGGACTGAAACAGCGCTCTAGGCCACCCGCGGGATCATGCACGTGGGGGCGCGGGTGAGGTGGGTTGCGCGGGTCCGGAACACGGCGTTGGCGGTGGACGTGAGCGCTGGAGAGCACCATACCAGGGGACGCGCCCCTGTCGCACTGCGTCCCTGCACGGGTTCGAGACAGTGTAGGCCCCGGAGGGCGGAAGGGCGGGCGAGGCACAAGAGCATATGAGGGTGCGGACGAGGCCGCGCCAACGCAGGGACAGGGGCGCGCCGATGCTGGGTTAAAAAGTACGGATGGCGGGAGGGCAGACGAGGGCGGGGCGGGCACGACGACGCTAGCTGGCGAGTGTGGACACGGGCGGTACTGGAGGCCGTTGGGAGCAGGCTTGCGCATCCCGGGGCGGTACGAAGGAGTCCTATGCGCGTGAGAGGCTGAGGCGCGGGACGGGCGGGCGACAAGGCGGCACACAACAAGACGGGGCACGGCCGTTCACCCCTCAGGCTGCTGCTGCCGTCCCATCCCTCGCATCTTTTGTCTTCTCGGCGTGTTGATTGGGCAGGCTTGAGAGCGGGGTCGGGCGCCAGCGATGGGCGTGCATGTGACAGTGTGCGTGCGCGTGGGCCGACGGGATGCGCGTGCACTGAGGGAGCGAGGGTGGAAGGCGCACAAGCATGGAGGCGGGGACGAGAAGGAGCGCGAGGCACAACAGCGGGGGCGGCGAGAGGGATGCAGGGTGTGGATGATGACGCAGTGTGCTGCGAGAGCGCACGAGTGCAGGGAGGAGAAGCGTAAAAACGGCCGGTACCCACCTAGCTGCCCCCTAGCTGCTTCTCCTGTATGTTCTCGTGAGACTCGGCTAGGGCACAGAACGGGCGGGCGACAAGGTGGCGCGCAACAAGATGTGGCACGGTGTGGGGGCGCAACAACGCGGGCAACGAGAGAGATGCAGCCTGGGTGCGGGCGACGACGCAGCAGTGAGCTACGCGAGGTGCAAGTCACAACGAGAGGCGGGACGGTACTCACCTAGCCGTCCCCGTGGTAGTTCCTCCACTCGTCGAGGTGCTCTTTGACCGTGCGATACCGATTTCCTATAATTCACCCTTAAATCTGGAAACATGTACCACAACTCTCTACATATTACAGAAAATTTATAGATCCAATCTTGATAGTTCCAGCCACGTCGGAATGGCGAATGTCGGTCCTAGAACCATGCGAAGCGATCATTTTCATCAACGCAGTTCGTGTATGGCCTCTGAGGCAAAGCATCCCTCACATCCCATTACACAGAATAGATAGATTACAATCCCTATGGGCCTACTTCACATCTACTCGAAACCCCTAATGCAACCGTGCCAGCTGAATCTCATTCGTGGCATAGTTCATGATGGCATACACGTTCTTCATGAATGCTGTCCCAAGCGTCACCGCCACATCCTGATGTCCCTGAATATTCGATTGACACCACACACCACGCCTGAACCGACGGGCAACGAGGTCGCGCGGGTCTATTACCCAGTCCTGGTTGGCAATCGTGAACGACACCTGGCGATCCGTGTCGCACGGGATGTAGAACGTCCTCGTGGGGGCATCAAGTAACCCTCCGAGCTGTTGATTGACGGTGTTTGCGTCTAGGAATGGCAATCTGATTTCAGTCGACCCGGTGTCAAGCAAGGCGACACGGTCCCTATTGGCAGGGATGGGCATGCCGTTGATTTTCACGCCGGTGACGGTCACGCCCCAGTGTTCTTCGTCGACGTTGGGGATTGGCGGGGTGAGGCTTCCAGGGTCGAACTTGGCCTGATTCGGCGCACCCAGAGACAGCTCCCCACCATGCCCGCCATCCAGGGCGCGCGAAAGGAACCAGCCTAGGATCGGAGCAGGAATGAATCCCTGCCGCGCAAGATCCTCGGCAACGTTGGGGATTCCTATCCTTGAGCCACTCTGTCGCGCGTGCATAAATACTGCTGCCAACTGTAAATTGATCCAGAGTAGACTTACTTGGAGTCCAAACCCGAGAACCCCATCCTCAATGCCGCTTGTGATTGCGCCGGCAGCCTGTCCAGCTAGACCAAAGACGACATAGCTTGAGAAAGGGGCGTCGCCAAGCCGAACGATATCTTCCGCCGCGATACCTCTAACAAAGCTCCCTTCGGCATACCGAAGGTTCCATCTGACTCTATTGTCCACGCGCAACTCCGGCGATGTTGCTGGCGAGACGCCGTTGTGCGTACCCTAAACAAATGCAGTCATGTGAGACAGTGCCAGTATTCCATGCAAAGACGTAAAGAACTTACGCGCTGAGGGCACGCCTCTGCGTACACCCAGAAATCGGACGACCCCGTGTCCATCACCACGTTGAAAGGTCGAGGATTGTTACCGATGGACAAAGACGCGATGTAGTTCAAGTCTTCATTGACTGGAGTGAGCGGTATCCGCAAAGGCGTCGGAGCGCGACTTGCAATTGTGCTACAATTCGCAGCAATCAGNNTTCNCCAGANGANGAGACGAAGACGGCCACATACGAATTATCTGACTCCCCGTTGATGATCGGGAACGCGGTTGGAGCTGCCGCAGCGTCGTCACAGGCGTAAAGAGCGACAACAACAGCAGCGAGCAGTCCTTTGAACGAGACGTGGAGTTGCATGGCGGCGGTTGAAGTTAATACGGCAAGGGTTGCTAGATAGAATATAGAAATTGAAGATGAAAGGAGGGATCACAGATGAAGAACGACGGGGAAGGAAGAAATGAGAAGGGCCAGCCTTGCTGGGAATATGAAACGAGGCGCAGATCTCTTATATGTTTTCTGCCGTGTTCAGCATGTTCCTAAGAGATAATTGTTGGCTTGTCCGAGAAGGAAACACACCCTTCTGCCCGCAGGTTCGGCAACCGGGAGTTCAGGATCGCCCCGCGTACATATTGTTCATGTGATCGGAGACACGGTCGGGGTAGCGCGACCCTTGAACTATAGCTATATGAAAAAAAATAGCAGTGAATGAAGAATGAAGAAACATCAAATTATGGACAAGCGAGGTGTCCGGTGAGACGAACGACAGGAAGTAGAATTAGCAGCGACGGTTGAAAGGGCAGTACAGAACTCACTACGACCCTAGTAGCCCATCACACATCTCGACGACACCGATTGATGCCTCTACCGCACCTGAATCCTAGGCAAGATCACCCTGACCCAGCAGCGGCAACTATGCAGAAACTCGCAAATTGCTCCCGCTGCATCTTTGTGTCCCTGCTGATCATATCGGTGCGATGTTTCTATGAGATTGACCACATGCTAGGGTCGGGTCACGGAGTAACAAACATATATCTACGCACCGTCCAACTCCTCTAGGCTCCTCGGCCTGGTCGCTCTCTTACAGTCGCTGGTCGCCTGCACGTCTTCATCTGATTTCCATCGCATCTTCTACACGTTCCAATCCTAATACCCTTCATCAGTGATGCATTTCTACCACTCTCTCATCGTCTTCACCGTTCTCGGGCTCAGCGCGTCTTCGTTCGCCGGCCCCATCTTGTAAGTCTCGTCTCCGCACACAAATTCTGCTTGACGGCCCGCCCTAACTGGTGTTGTCTATCAGCGCACGCGAAGACCTCTCCGGTGCCCCAGTCGGGGCGGTAGCTGCCGGCAAGACAGCAGCGAAATCCGCCCCACCTGTACCCGTGCGGCCGACCAGCTCGAAGCCCATCGTAGTGCGTCCCACGACTACTCCCGTCGTGAAGCCCAGCTCCGCCACTACCGCCATCACCCGAGCAAAGACGTCTGCAGCCCTCCTGCCCACGGGCACGGCCCTCCGCCCACCTGTGTCGCTCTCCAATGGGTCTAGCAAACCGGTCACACCGGCCCCGACAGGGACATTCAGCCTTGTGACAGCAGCGATACCCACCACGACGTTCAACCCGCCCGCCTCGTCTATATTCGATGGGCTCGGCCTCGAGCTGCCCCCTTCTGTTTCACCGGGCGTCGCCGCGAGTGACGCGGCGCAACTGGATAAGCTGTTCCCGTCCGGGTTCGCGCCGCCATTCACGATGTCAGGCACGGCGGGGTCGACGAGTGCGGCGGTGGGGAAGGCGACACCGGTGGCGGGGAAATCAACGAAGGCGACATCGGTGGCGGGGAAAGCAACGCCAGTGGCGGGGAAGGCGACGCCAGCGGCGGTGAGTGTAGTGTGAGCAGAGTTGGTGATGGTGGCGGTGGTGTTTGGGAGAGCCTGAGGAAAGTGTAACAAGTGTAGTTAGAGACGCAGATGAAGATATTATGGATATGAATTCGTGGCCATGTTTCAGAGAGTGGTACGAAGCGCCAGAATCATACAGTAACGTCAGCGCCCGACTTGCCGAGGCAAGACATCGCCTGTAAGTCCTTGCGCTGATCCTACGCGCTACACCACCAGGACGGGTGGGCACGCGTGCTCTGAACATGGGATGTCTGAACAATGCAACGGCTTACCGAATGTATTCAAGTCCCCTGAATGCCAAAAGTGTTTCTCACGGCTCTTCTCTTCTCTACCTCGTAGATCCGGCGAAGCCTTGAGCATCCTTTGTTCTGTCGGTGCAGTTAGGCCCCGGCATCAGCAGAGCCTCGATAGGTGTGGATGTACCTTCGGTACGCCGCTCGGTGCTCCCTCGTGTCGACGTCCACGAAGTCCACTTTCAAGACTCGATAAGCCTCTCTGGCTGCGAGATCCTGCGATCTCTCGACCGTCCAGCACCGCATCTCCGAGTTCTCGACATCCCAATCAAGCCTTGTGGGCCGAAGCCTTGTGGACGGATCGATGGTATGCCTAGGTGGCCAAGACCCAATTGCCTTCCCCTAAGGTAGGCCGGTATTG
Source organism: Dentipellis fragilis (assembly GCA_004679275.1). Taxonomy (NCBI): domain Eukaryota; kingdom Fungi; phylum Basidiomycota; class Agaricomycetes; order Russulales; family Hericiaceae; genus Dentipellis; species Dentipellis fragilis. The sequence continues at coordinate 8,918 of SEOQ01000684.1, forward strand.
TCTCTGGATAATCTGTTTGAACGGTGGTCAAAGGATAAGTATAATATGGCCAGTGCTAGTGCTGTGAACGGTACGGTTGAACCACATTTCGCCGTCGATGTTGAACCGGCCCGCAGGTTCCGAGCTCCAACTCTTTGGCGCCACACCTCGTGCATCCCACGTGTTCGATTGGGTGCAAAGGGCACTACCATTCACTACCATTCACTAGGGGGAACTTACGTCTTCGATGAAGAAGATCGCAAGAGGCAATCGTGAGGTCCGATGAGCGACGGGGCAGCATAGATGCACATCCATGGGATTTCTTACCCGTATTCTACGCTTACTGGATACCACAAGGGGTAGCATACTGGTACTTCGTTTCGAATTCTCAAGATGCATGCACAACAAAGAATCTTGTTCACAACTCAGTCGTAGCCAGATACTGTACAAAATCCGAACGAACGTTATATTATCCGCGCTGCACGATATCCCAGCCATGGTACTTGCGCCACAACACATCCTCGACGAACCCACTAAACGTACTCATGTCCGTGCCCGCCACGCCCCACGCATGCGCCACGATCACCGCGTCCATGAACGGTAACAAGAACGGCTTGAGCGGCACGCCGTCGTAGCTACTCACCAGGTGCGCCAGCTCCGCAACGCCCGGCCACCGTACTGCATTGGCCGGCACGGGGATTTTGGAGGACAAGATGTCCGAGAGGAAGAACGTGCAGGGAAAGGTGAGATGAAAGAGCGCGAGGAGTGGATCCGTGTGCGGCTCTGGGGCATCTGTCGAGATGAAGAGCGGGATGTTGAAACGCAGCAGATCGGGCGCCGTATGTAGAGGCCGCGGACAGACGAGCTTGGCACGAAAGAGCTGTAACGGAGGAACCTCGTATGACCACTTCGCCGCGCGGTCTTGGCTAAGAACGGGCGGTTCCGTTTCCGCTGAAGGTATAATCTGCTGCTCGAGGACAAAGGCTTCTTCGAGAGTCAGACCTAGCCGGCGCGTGAGCAGCTTGTACCACACCAAACGAGCGTTGTGCTCGCCCAGGAGCTTGAAATGGCCGTCGCCGACGCGGATGTGCGCGCCAAGGTACACCTCCCCAAGTGCCGACGCGGCGACCCTGGCGATGTCCTGCAGTAGGGGATTCGAGAACGCCATCTGTTCACGGACACGCTTGCGGAGCGCCCTGTGCGGTCGGTGTCGCAGGTGCAGGCGCGAGGAGCCGAAGAGCGAGCCCACCTGGATGAGCGGCGCTTTCGAGGCGGCGAGCTCGGAGATTGCGACCATGGTCGCGTATTTGCGAAGGCCGGGCTTGGGCGGAGGGATCGGATAGTCCACGAAGCGGAAGCTGTACGGGTCCGTACCTTTGAGTACGTAGATGTCGCCTTCAGACGAGCCGTTCAACCAGGGGTAGGTCAGATCTTTCTGGTAGAGTAACCGCTGCTCGGCCTCGATAGACGTCAAGTTCGCGAGCCACCGCCAAGATACGTGAGTGAAGTTGAGGTGAGTCGAGCATTCGTCGGGAAGCGCCAGTTGTGTAGACAGCTGAGAGCAGTGCATTAGGCCTTCCTTCCCGGACACGGCCAAGGACGGATACAACATGTCGAACGCCATGTACTGGATCGGCATGTTCCCGAGACGGACTGGAGGCACGAGGAGCGTGCGGTTCAGGAGTCGGGAAAGGATGAGCGCGTTCTCGAAGGCGATCCTTTGGTTGTGGAAGCCGCTGTGAGGGAGATACGACAGATACCGCTCATTGGAGCGAAACTCGAGGCTTTCATGGTTGGACAGGGCGACGTCGACGACTAGCCCGCCATGCTCGGGCATAAGGGAGCCATCCATAGCAGCATTGCGCGGGCGGGTTTCAGGAGACGTTATCAAGAGGTAAGTGGCGATGCCGATGCTGGAGACGGACGCGAAAAACAAGAGCAGGGCGAGCGCACCAAGACGTCCAGCGTACGAGGAGACTCCGACAGAGACAGTGAGTGACCAAGGAGTTGATCCGTAGCTCTTGATACAGGGCCGCGACATAGGAGAGAGGTACAATGCAGAACGCCAGCGGCGGCGGGGGATGATGAAGGGCGCGAGGCTGAAGAGTCGCCGAGTACGGAGTCGAACTGGAGTCGACTTGTTGGCAGCGCATCCGTTATTTAACCGCTTATAAGAATAAGTTATAATTCTGAAGGATGTTAACTCATTCGGTAACCAAGCTGTTCAAAACTAATTTTCAATTCATGATGCTAAGCTAACCGGAGGACTGAGGGTATGATTGAGCGACGCTAGATCAAGACGTGTACGAGACGTCGAAGGGGAGTAATATGGTGGGAAAGCTACAGCCCACGGATAAGATGCAGAGGCCAAGCAGAGGCTCACGGAGAGCGGGCTCACGGAGGTCTCGAGACCGCAGGGAGCGATGTGCTCACGAACAGCGGGCTCAAAGAATGCAGAAATGCAGTGCAGGGCTGGTAACCGAGCGTCAAACTCGGTCTGTGCGCCAAATGACAGATCAGTATTGGATGAAAGCATTCTGTACAGAAATCGCGCTGCGTGTCAGCCGGAAGGACGGAGGGATACGCGAGTAGTTCCGAGTCTGAGGCTGCTCACCTTGAAAAGTTAGGAGGGGCTTGGTCGAGAGTTAGGGCCCAGGGGATTCTCTTGTTAAGAGAACGGTCGAGCACATACTTATTTCCAAATAGGAGATTGAGTATACTCGAATCCTCTTCGGATTGATGCCGATAATCGATCCTCACCACGAGTCGTGTAGGCCCAAGTAGGATGGATTCCCTGGGGAGTCACTAGTCACTGTGGGTATCAGGAGTCGGATGACACCGAGAGTGAGCGCTGAGCGGCGCGCAGTACCCACAAAGGAACAATTGCTTATGACTGACATGCGATATCGACACCATCCATTGTCAAATTTACAGAGACGCTAGAATTGTAGATCATACGCGAGAGATATGTAACATGAAATCGTCATAGAAAGACAACAGGCCCCGCCCCATCATGTTCTCGGTCTTTTCCCCGAGGCACTACTTGTAACTCCTTTAGCGGATGATGAACTGCGGAATACATCCTCATCATCACCAACCTGAGACAATCTCCTTTTTCGAGCCTCAGGAACTGGAAGCCCCGCCTGGTCAGATTGCATGTCCTGCCGCGCGAAGCAAAGGATTAGCGGCGGGACATCTGGTCCATCGGCCACGTCTAGGCAAGCATTGAGGACCTCGCGCGCTGAACCGTATATGGTGGAGTATGTCGCGAGACCACCGATATTGCGTCCCCGGTCCAGGTAAGCGAGAAACAAATTGTGGGCGAAGATGTCCACATATTCTGCGACGATGCTGATACTGCTAGGCAGGAGTTCCGGGAGCTGCTGTGGCGATGCAGTACCCATTGATTTCAATATTCTCTCCCGTGAAGATTTGTGGCCAGGACCGTGATCGAAAATCGGCTTTGCGAACGCTTGAAGATCTTCGCTGTCAATGCGCGCAGTTATTGTCCAGAGGAGAAGCCAGAAGAACGATTCAATGTCGTGCTCGTAGTTGTGAATGACCTGGTAGTTTGTCTTGCGGCCGATGTTCTGAGTCGGGCCAGAGCGCACGTCCCGGATCGAACGCTTTTGGTGTGATTGTGTGGTATTGAAATATACCTGATGTTGTATTTCAACAGCCATAAAGTATGGCGTGCCCTGGTTATCAGTCAGATTTGAGGGAATCACGGCCTTGACTGAGCAACGAAACACACACCGTCTTCGGGTCAGAGCTTCCTTCACCATCCGGATTGAATTTTTTGGCATATTCCAAATCGCTGAGGATACCTCTTCCTCCTTCGGCTGTTGAGTACCAGAGTAAGTTCCCCGAACTGATATCACGGTGAACCCAGCCGATGAGGAACAGAAGCTGAATAACTACAGAATGGAGATCAGTAAATGGTGGAGGTGTACGTCAAAGGGATATCTTACCTAGAAGACAATCTAGCATTGCTTGAAGTACAGTCTTGAGATCCACCACGTCGTGTAGAGCTTGGCACACCTCATTGTATACAACGCGGTACTGACGCTTGGGCACGTAGCTTCTAGGTGGACCTAGGGTATCTTCTTCGCACAAGGCACGGGGAGAACCAGATCTCCCATCAGGGACTTGGGCCGACCGTGATCTGTCGGCGCGGGACAGTGAAGCAGGTACCGTGAAGGGGACAGCCAGGCTGGGAGAGAATACACCAGGCGCCGGGACTGCGTCGGACGCGATTGCCTTGCATTGAGCGCCTCGTTCGTCGCAGTCGATAGTCAGGAAGTGGTCTCGGTATGTTCTATCATGAAGCGCATCGCAAACAAGTTTCTTTTCTTCCTCAGAGACATCGTGAAAGTGCTCGGAGTTGAGCGATCCATCCGAGATAAGCTTGTCGGAAAGTGTGTCCAGATCCTGGAGGATGGCATCCTGGATCTGCCTTTCAGTCTGCGCGTCCGCATCGAGCCAGACATCCTTGAGAATCTTGGTCTTCTTTCCCAGTGTGGTCAGATCATCGAAGCCTTTGACCTCGACAACCTCGAATACGCGGGTCGATCTCCCCGTGATGCATATGCCAAGGTGCTCCGACATCGTGCGCAGTGTTTTGAAGTAGCGGTCCTGAACGCGAAATACCAAGCATAGTTGTGGGTTCGCCTGCGCTGTGTCAAGGCGCCGCTGGACGGACTTGTCGTATCCGAGTTCCTCCATGCTCGCGAAGATGAATGAAGCAAAAGCGCGGACGGTGGTAGAGACATCCTATACAATCATACATCAGAATACTGCAGCGATCGACTCACAGCATATATGGACGTACTGCTGTAAAATCGAAAGGCTTCGATTTCGCAGAATGCGACCGAGACCAATACCATAATGTCATGGATTCATCCTCGATTGTTATCTGAGAACCTGAATGATTAGCATTCCACAACAGTCAAAAGACAACGTGCCGACATACGCTATACGTGAACAATCGCCTCACATCGTTGTTCATGATATGGACTGCACCGCTGACAATTTTGCGACGGTTCTAAGATAGTGGGTTGTCTGTTAGCAATCTTCCAGGCCGTCAGAGAGCATGACTTACGTCTACCAATTCTTTCGGCGTCGATCGCAGTTTCCACTCACAGTTCGCAATGTTATCCGCAGTGGGCGTGTTCTTCGGCATCACATCCGTAGGGACAGTTGATTTCAATGGTTTGAAGTAGCCGTCGACCCTATGCGATGCCCCCGGGATCTCCGACTCGGTGACGTGGTCCGGTTTCTGCTCTAGAATACACGACGCCTTCCGGCCTTCCACTTTGGCTTTGCTGATTGCGGCGCAGATCTGGGAGAGAAATTCGTAGGCCACCTCTCGAGTGAACTTCGTCGATGGCTTGACATCGCAATCTACGAAGCGATCGCGACTCTCGGTGATAAGTTTGGCCTTGGCAAGTGCGTCGAGACAGACTTGGACGTCGGGGGAAGGGTTGAAAGGCGCATAGGTAGAAAAGAACGTCGAGTGAGAGACCTCGACTATCTCGCCGCTCATCTCTTTGGCGCAAAGTGTGCGTTGGCCTGGTATATTGCCCTTGGCTAGATGACGTATTGAGCGTGGAGTATCGCTATTCACGACGATCAGAGAGGTGCGAGACAGGCTGGAGGTTTGGAGCTCACCTGACGGGTGTACTCTTGCCATCGCGAGAGGCAGAAGGTAAGGTAACGGTGCCGTTAGCGACGGCAGACATTGTCGAGAAAAGATGAGGGCTCACCGTGAGTTGACCGGACGTTATATAGGCTCGGAGCTGGTTCTATTCAGAGATTGTGGTCGGGAGATCCAAGGCCACAGGCCCGATTGGGACAATGAACTTTGAGATTGTGGGCTGCCTTCGGACGGGCCGGTGGACTTGCGCAGCTAATGTGAACAATGGTGCCGGCCGAAGTGTGGACGGATCGATTGTATGCCTATGTGGCCAAGACCCAAGCTTCCTTAAGATAGGCCGCGTCTCTAGAATGATCTGTCCGAACGGTGGACAAAGGCCACGTACAATGGGCAGTGACGGTGCTTTTCAACCCAGTGCTGCGAATGAACGTTGTTGAACCACAGTTCGCCGTCGATGTTGAAACGGCAAGTTCCGCGTCCAACTCTTTGGCGCGCACCTCGTGCGCCCCACGTGTTCTCGTCCAACCGGAGGTGAGATTCCGGAATGGGATAACACAAAGAACCCCACACTGCAATTAACGTCGCGCAAAGGCACTACCATTACAAACAGTAATACACGCATTGCACATTGAATTGACTACTACACTTCGAGTACTAAAGCTGGTCTAGAACATAGAGAAACCTAGCGCACCGTCACCGTCACGTCACATCGGGGCCGGGAAAACACAAACACAAGCAACAACGAAAAACAGAGGAAGGACATCGATGTCCAGCCAGCAAAAGAGTGAGACGTAGAGACGTATACGTATACGAAGAAGCGAAGAGACGCAGCAAGATAAACAGAACTAGAGGAATAATTAGTGTGGAATACTAGCATTTAAGAATAATATACACCCCTCATCCTCATCTCCGTCTTACCTCCCCCATCCGCCACCCGGCCCACGACTCGGGCCCCTCGGCGCACTCGCAGACACCCACCCACGCTGGCTCTCGCGCTGCTCCC
>SEOQ01000685.1:0-15554 GCA_004679275.1 Dentipellis fragilis
GATGCGGATTAGGTGTGTGAGACTCAATAATGACAAGCGAACACGTACATCACCATTGCGTCGTCCGTCGTCGGGCTCCCAGTGGTCACCTCCGCCACCTCCGCCGCGCCTGCCGCGGACTAAAGAGAGGTCCATCAGCGACAGGAGAAAGATGCCGTTGAAAGGGGCTCCACGTACTCGAGTCGCGGCGGTCGCGATCCCTATCGCGCTCACGGTCGCGGTCGCGGTCCCTGTCGCGATCTCTGTCTCTGGGGTCGCGGTCGCGGTCTCTCCTGTCCTTATCCTTCGAATCGCGCTCCCTGTCCCGCTCCCGCTCGCGGTCAAAGTCGCGGTCGTCCTTCTTCAACGTCTCGCGCTTGTCGTCCACCTCCTCTTTTGTCTTCATGTCGACGTCCATGGTTACTTCCTTTGCCTAATAGCCTATAAATATGTGATAGGTTAGCACGCAGAGGCAGGGTTGGCACGGGCGAGGAAAGGAGACGAAGGTTCGGTGCGGGTAATTTTTTGGACGTCAGACGTCCGGCCACAAGCGTCGCCTTCTGAATCGGACCTCGCTTCCGCCGCCACGGCTGGCCCCATTTTCGGTCGGCGCTTGCCAGGCGGTGGCGCCATTTCGTATGCTCTGGGGAACTCGGAGAGAAGATAGTCCGCATCGCATTCATATGGGCCAATTTACCTACAGCAGTACTGAACACCCTGGCTTGAGAACAAGCAGTCGAAGCCTCGTTATCTGCGTAACACTTCCAGTCCTTGTCGGAATCGAACCTCAGACTTCGGGAGCCAATAACACATGCGATAATTATGTGGACGCGTCGACGTCTCTCGGTGTCGTAACAAAGTTTTCTGGCAGACGACTCGACAGAACTACACATCACCTTCAACAGCTAAGTAATCCATCTTATGATTGTCATCGTTACAAGCTACTGGTCCATTGATGAGTCTGACGCAGAACAAGCATAACATACAGGGATACAGATGAAGAGAAAATACAGTCTAAGCTGAGCAATGTTCGAGTGAGTTGTCCGAGATCTCCTAATGATACAAGCAGCATAATCCACAATGAGAAGAAACACATAAATAACGGATACCAAACGCGAATCAGGACGGATGTGTCGGAAGGGGTCCTCCGAGCTCCCATACCCAATCGGGAACAAGGGCATCGTCGGTAACACGACGACGACCTCTACGTATACGCGAAAGTACAAACAACTTTACAAAACGGGAGGGCTGTCTTGTTCACTGCCGGCCGTGCTGCATACCGCGTTGAGCACAATGGAAATGAAGCGAGAGGTGAGTGCCCGAGTATAAAGACCGCGCATCCTGGAGTCTTAACGAGTCGCAACAGAGTGCGCCTTCTGCTCCATCTCTCCACTTCCTCCTCTCGCGGCATTCCTCACCATCGCATTGACGGTCTCCCAGTCCAGCTCATCTTCCCAGCCTTTATGAAGCGTATTCAAGTGACGCCGCAGTGAGTCTGGGCGGCAGCATTTGCTGTGAAATTCACAGCCTTGCACCGGGCAGCTCACGCCCGAGCTATGCCCCGCGGCTGTCTCCATGTGCCGCTCAAAGCTGGACTTTAGTTGGATGGTTATGTTGCATTTCTCGCAGCGGTATTCTGCTTGGGGTGCAGAGGATACCGCGGTCTGTGGCGTCTGGGCGAAGGATACTCCCTCTGGCCCTTTCGGTCCACTGTTTATGCCATCGCTGTGGACATCTTTCTGGAGTTTTCCTCCAGCCAGATAGTCCGTAGCTCTTAAATGGGGGTCGCAAAGGGCCACAGAAGTAGCCCTTCGCGCCGACGACTCAGTACTGAGTACCGAGCTCCTTGGTTTTGACTTCTTGGGTCGTGCGGGCTGCGATGAGCCCGTGCCAGCGCGACTCTTCTTCATCGTCGACGGCTGGTAATCATCATCATCTTCCCGAGCTCTCTTAGCAACTCGATGAAATTGGGCCGGCTGCGACGAGCCCGTGTCAGCGCGGGTCTTCTTCCTCGGCAGCTGGGACTCGGCGTCATCCTCTCTTGCTCTCTTCGCAACTCGATCAACTTTGGCCGGCTCTGAAGACGCTTGAGGTACCCTCTTTTGTGTCCTCGTGGATACGACACGTGGTGCGTTACTAGGATACTGACTCTTCGGAGACAATAGGAGCGTGTTTGGACCCTGCGGGCTCTGCTGTGCGTTCTGAGAACCTTCGAGAGAAGACAAAGGCGATAGCGGCGAGAGGTTGAAGGCCGTCGGCGACGGGCTGCCATAGCTCGGGTTGCTGAAAGACGGAGTGGCGTCGTAAGACCCCTGGCTCGGCGAGGTGTGGTATTGCTGACCGACGTCCTTCATGGGCAGAAACTGTGGAGTGGCACTAATGGCACCAGTTGACAGCGTCGGGGATGCCGAGTTTCCCTGGATGAAGCCAGCCTCGCCAGGCAGATACACTTCGCTAGATGCCTGTCCAGTCTGGACATATACCCCGGGCTCATAGTCGTTGAAGGTAGGTGTGGTGATATTACTAAATGTAGCCGAAGAGGGCGTCGACAGCGGCAAGCTCTCGTAGCTAGCGTATGGAGGAGGTATGATGGAGAGATCAGCGGGGTTGACACAGGCCGGCCGAGGGGCACTCGGACCCTTCGGGGGCGGCACAGCACGGGGTGGAGACAGTGACTGTGGCACGTACACGGTTTGTCCTCCTTCCGGCATGAGACGCTGACCAACAGGGAGCCCTAGGTTGTCGGCGTTCTCGCCATAGCTATAGTCCGCGATACCGGGATCCAAGTCAGTGCCCGAATCAGTCTCCATGTAGAGAGACCAATAGAAGTTCTCTTCGGAGCTGGAGAAGTCCAGCGCCACGGGCGCCTGAGCGTTGTCCAGAATCCCAACGAGATCGAAGCTATTGGCGTTGTTGTTGAAGGTAGGTGAAGGCGCGTAGTCCTGCCTGTACATGTCGGGCGCACCAGCGGCAGTGATCTGCGAGTTGCCGCCATATCTGGATTGTGGGGGGTAGGAGGGGTAGGAGGGGAGACTATACCGATGTGGGGGGTCTTGGATGGAATTGGGATGCTAGGTGACAATAGGTCAGCCACACGTCGCCGGGCCACACGCTGACCAGACACTCACTCCCCAAGGATTCCCATCGAATGCCTCGACAGGATACTCAGCGTACTCAGGCTGCTACGGCACGTCAGCTGAGCTGTCCGGGAAGCAGACAACAACATCCAACGCACCACATTCGCCACAGCCTGAGACTGTGGCGACGCCGCAGCGAGAAGAGCGTCGAGCTCGTCCGGCCAATTGTATGAGTCCATGTAAGACGAGGTGCTCATGTTTATTATGAAGCACCCTAGACAGGATGCGATGAAGGGCAGAGGACAATACNCTTATTGTCGAGGGGGGGAGGGGGATCGAATGACAGATGCACTGATCGAATTTAACCCCACAGGGCAGAGTCTTATACACCCTCGGTGCCTTTGTGAGCTTGGACCTCTGCCCTCGTAGGGGGTCACAGCACAGCAACTGGAGGGCCCGAGCACTAGTTTACTACGTCGAGAAGAAGCAGCGCTCAGTGCTTCGCAGCGCTCGATCGACAGCATGGAAGCTTCCACAGCTGCGCGCTGCTTCTCTGTCAGGCTGTCTGCGTTCGAGCCATGCATTCGAGTGCTGACCCCTGCCTGACGAGCACGTACGTCCTTTGCGAACCTGATGTAACGACGCCCAAACTAGTGCCGTCCCTGTGCAAAGACCATCATCAGCTTCGCTCTGTTCCGACTCTAGCTTCCGCAGCCCTAGACCCTCGCCCGCTGCGCGGTAAGACTCTTTGCTCGGGCCCTCTGTTGCATTTAAGCGCCGGCGCGACGCGTCTGAGCGCGCGCTACTTTATTACGACGCGTCGCGTCATGTTCATCACGTGCTGTGTCAATAACCACCGCTTTTCGTCAGTTCAGGGCACAGATCTAGACACTGGACTCTATCTGGTTTAAGACTTAGAGATGGTGTAGAGGCTGTCGTAGTCATGCCATCGACGGTGGTGGAAGAAAAACTCGCAGAGCGTCCTGGGGAGGAAAATCCAGAAAAAGACGCAACAGTAGCAGCTGGTAGCCCGAAGGCGTCAGATCGACTAACATTCATGATGGTGAGCTGTAGATGCGCATCATGATAAACGAATGTTTGTTCCCTTCGGGAAGAATTAATTGTTTCAAGTATGATGGTACAATGAGCCCTAACGGCGTGTCTACAGTACAGTTTCTAGTCGTCGTCGTCACGTCCATGGGGATATAATCATTAGTGAGTGTAGTGCTCTAAGTTTCCGAAGCCCGAACCATCCGTTCCATAAATCCAGCAGACCGCCGACCTCAGACAGCCGACATGGTGTCAACTGTTCGATCAGTTGCTCTCCGAGTCCGTCGAGGGCGCAGTACTGCGCTGCGCGCGCCTCTTCGGCCGGCCACCGTCGTTCGGGCGCGAGATCTTGAAATCGCGCCCGCGGCGCCAGACCTGGTGCGAGACGTGCTCCTCGAGGACGGCGTGCGCGGCCTCGGTGACGCCGACGAGCGGCGACGAGGCGAGGCGCAGGAGGTCGGTGACCTGGTACACGGCCGGGCCCACACGGGTCCGTGCGGGGGTAGGAGAAGTCTTCACGACATCTGCAACAAAACGCGAAAAGGCGTCGTCAGCACAAACGATCTCTTAACGCCGCACATCAGAGAAGACTCACCAGCCTGCGCACGTGCAACGGTGGTAAAGTGGCTCAGCTCCGCGACGCGCTTCTCCGGGGAGGCGGGGATAGACGATGCAGCGGTCGAGGGCGCGGTGGAGCGGTCTCTCCAGCTTGCGGTCGAGGCGTCCGAGAGGGAGGACGAGGAGGGCGAGCGGGAGTGGGTATAATGCGGCGACGCGGAGCGGCGCTCCTTGATGGGTATGGGCGCCTGCTCCTTCACGGGTGCGGGCGCGGTCGGTGCGTGCGTGCGCCACGAGGAGCTCGACGAAGCGGCGGTCGGCCCGTGGTGCGGGGTGAAGGCCTCGAAGCCGTGCTGGGCATGGCGAGGATGGGGGTGGGGTATCGCTGAAGGAGGTGGGCGGTGTGGTGGGAGGGCATGGGTTTCGCCGTCACGGTCGCGGTTCAATTGCGAGTCACGGTGGAGGCGAACAAAAGCCAGAACCATAGACGCGGCGTCAGCACGTGACCGCGTCAAGGGCGGCAATTATTTAAATTCGATCCCGTTTCCTCCCCATCGCAAAGACTACTCAACTACGATGAGTTAATGAGATAGAGAAGGTATCCGAGGTTCTAGGAATGGCAACAAAACGAGAGACTGCATATATACAAGCCAAGACGACCGTGACACCGGCACGGGGGATACATGATATCTTTAAGTAAGTTTACCGTCCGGACAGCATTACTACAACCGAGCCGAGTCCATCATCTCTCCACGACAGATGCGTACCATCATACAATACAAGCAGCGAGGAAAAGTCGTCAATGCGCGTGGGACAAGGAACGAGATTAGATTTGAAGTCGTGAATGGGGAAAAGGTCATCATAGCGGCACGTCCGCGGCAAGGGGCCCGGGTGGATCGGTCGGGTCAGGCTGGTCCATCGGGTGGTGTCGTCGACGTGCGAAGCGGAGGTATCGCGAGAAGCGCGGAGGGTGGCTGCCGTGCGTTGGCGTGGAAGCCGCAGGGCCGCTCCCCGACGCCTCGGGGTATGGGTTATAGTCCTCTTCACTCTCTCCTGACATCATCGTCTCGAGTGCCTGGAAATCTATGTCCCAGCAAACAAGTCAGTATCAACATCTCCCTAGACACAACAGGCCACAAGCACGCAGACGCACCTTGTCGACAAATCGGACACGAGCTCGACAGCTCCAAGAGCCACGGGTCCACACACGCCTGGTGGAACCGATGCTTCCCCTCACACGGCAGCACGCGCAAATCATCGCCCTCCTCGAAGTCAACGATGCAAATCGGGCACGTCTCGCGCCCAATGTTGTCTGGGGTGACGACATTCGTGCCCGCCGTCCCTGGCGTGGCCTCTGCAGCCGGTCGTAGCCTCGGCGTGCTGCCGCTGCTCTCCCCCGCATTCGCCTCGTCCTGGGTATGTGCAGTGTCCGCCGCCACAGCCGTCGCCACAGCCGGACTCGACCGCCCATTTTCCGCGACAGGTGATTCGACAATATCGTTCTTCTCCGCATGCCTGTCTTGCGTCGCCCCATCCTCGAGTTCCTTCATCTCAATCGCGGGCGCCTTCCCCTCCTCCGCAGCCGCCGCAGGATCCTTACTCGCTTCCTCTGCGGGCGCGTTTTCATCAGTATTCGTACCGAATTTGATAATGGGGAACGTGTCGAGGATGGCGCGTGTGAGCACGCCCGTGCGGCCTTGCCCGCCAAAGCCCTGCCCGCCCTGCGCAAAGCCCGCCGTCATGCGATAGCGCTCCGGATGGCGGATCGCACGGATAGCCTAGACGCGAAATCAGCATCACGCCGCTGCCGAACAAGGACAAGGACAAGGACAAGGACAAGGACAAGGAGAAGGACAAGTAAAGATAAAGGGACGTACGCCTGCGATGATAACGATGCAGAACATGGCAGACACGCATCCCGTTATGGCATACAGCACGATCCTGCATTAAAAGCGCGTGTCAGGATTTGAATGGCAGGCACAGAAACCTAATATGCACTATGCACGTACATCGCGAGCGTCGTCTTGGAGGATCCGCCCCCGCCGCCGCCCCCGCCGGTGCCGTTATTGGACTGCGCGCGGCTAATATGCGGATCGCCGGTCGAGTTGTACGCATCGAGCGTCGCCCAGAGGTACTCCGGCGCGGTGACGTATCCCGCCTGCAGCGTGTTGTTGATGTCCGCCTGCGAGGCGTTGAGCCTGCCGGGGTCGTACGTGCCGTACATCGTGATATTGATCGCGACGAACTGGCTCTCGATCAGCCGCGCGGAGGACAGGGACTGTGTCGAGTAGATGTCCATGACCTGCTCGAAGTTGGCGGGGTCGGCGTATTCCGGGTTGATGATGCACGCCTGGGACCACTCCGAATAGAGCAGCTGGGCGGATGCGAGGAGGATCGGTCAGCCAGGGATAGAGGGAGGGGAAGGGGACGTACTGCTCCCACGGCGCCCCGGTCGCGTGCGAGCGTGAAGATGTCGTCCTCCTGCGAGGCATTAGTCGCATTGAAGTCGCACGAGACAAGCGCGATCCACGGCGTCGATGCTGTGGCACGGCATGGGCCCGTCAGGCCACAGGGCGGTCGACAGAGCAGAGACGGCGACGTACTGAAATCGCTGGAATCGTTCTTCACGACCGACTCTGAGAAAGTGCACGAGCTGCGCCCTGCACACAGCGTCCGACATGAGCCCANGCAACCCCACCACGGCGCGCACACAGTCCGCACGGACCTTGCTAATGCCATTGCTCCCCGTTTTGACCAGCTGGTACGACACGGTCTGCGAGTAGAACCTGCCCAGAGTGGCATGAGCCCCCAAAACGCCGGTTACACTCTCGACACTCAGAACACACGCACCCGTCGTCGAACCATTGGAGAAAGAGATTCGAGTGGTCTGTGAGGTTCGGTCCACCCGCGATCGCAGAGCCCGTGTCATTCGTAGACAAGGCGGGGATGTACGCCTGGGCGTGCAGGACCAACGCGAACAGTAGCAGGACGCCAGTCCAGAACGCCAAGCCCGAATGCATGGTTCCAAGCGTATGCCGTCGGCGGTGCTACAACTTCAAGAAGCTGGGAGATGGCGGTCTGACGCAGGAGAGCCTGCCCGAGGGAGGCACGTCCACTGGTCGCTATTGCAGGCGGGGAGGCGTGGAATACAGGCTGGGCAATGGGAGCGTGCTTGACTTGACTGCACCCACGTTCTGTCCAGGCACGCCTCTCTCGGTCCGCAGTCATGCTGCCGTACTCCTTCGTGACTTGCCGCTTGGTCACCCTAGCGTCATCTACGTTTAGGCAAGTTTAATGATGCACGGCATCTTCGTGTCTCCCCGATGTCAGTCCACGGTATACTTGGAGGACGGACGGGACAGGAGCCATCGCTATATGTATGGGTTACATCTCTTGTTAACAGCTGCCGTCTAGCTCAGTCGGAAGTACAGGTCTCTAGCGATGCCCCTGGCCAACCAGCCAATGATATGCGCTCGCTAATGTTACAGACCCCCTGGGTTCGAGCCTGACGTGGAAACTTTTTTTTTTTCACCATGCCTTTACTCCTCCCTTCTTTGAGTTCGCTGTAGACGGTCCTTTCATATTTTGTCTTATGCTCGTTGAGATACGTCCGTAATTTCGAAGCTCTCGCGACCGTGCACCTTACAGTCACATACATCTAACACCACATGCAAATCCATACATTCCGCAAGCTCGACTAGTGCCGAGGCTATCTACATCGTTATCTAGGTATAAGTATAACTTTAAGTGCTCAGCTAAACCAGTCTATAGCTACTTAAACCGAAGCAAAACCGAGAAAAAAAGCACTAGGTTTTCTAAACGAACCAAAGCATCAAAAATCGACTATCCAATCCGTGTGTGCATATAAAAAGAAAGAAAGTGACGACAAAGGAGCGGCAGCAGGAAGCTGGCAGCCCGACATGTGTGCTAGAATGTGGGGTGGGTGGTGATGGGCAATGGTGCTTCTAGGCGCGGAAGGCTAGGGAGGAGGGAGGAGGGGTGGACGTGCGGAGGAGGGCAGGCGCGTCGCGAGACACTGTGGTCCGTCAGTGGAAGCTAAACAAAGGAAGAACCGAAGTACACACGCGTGTGGTGCGACCCCGCGCCGGCATGCCCATCTCCACACAGAAGTACGCGTCCAAATCCAAGCCCGAACTTGAAACAGCGGTTCAGACCTAAAAAAATGCCGAAGCCAAACGACACAAAGTTGCACGACGAACAGCCCGAGCTGTAAACATACATGCCAAAGCAAGAGCAAGCAGGCAAGCGCGCACGCGTTCCCGAACCGGAGGAAGAGAGTAGTCGAGGAGAGGAGAGGAGAAATCGTGTCGGCGTAAGCAAAGCAGGGCGTGGTACCGGTAACAAGGAGGAAGGGAGGCGGGAGGACGGAGGGGAAAGTCTATGTCGGACCGGAGCGTACTCTACGTACGGGGATCGAGAGCGGGAGCAGATCGAGAATTAAGTTATGGTTATGTATATGCGCATGCGTGGGGTAGTGCAGGTGGTGGTGTTGGTGGTGGTATTGGTATTGGTATATATAAGCGTCTCCTCCGTCCGTAACCGTGATATCAAGCCGTCGTCCACGGGTACGGGGCACGTCTACCGGCGGCCCTTCTTATTGTTCTTCTTCTTCGTGATCATCGGGCGCGCGCGGCGTCGATGACCATGCGCTTGAGCTCGCCGTTCGCGATGAGGTCGCGGATATCGTCAATTGTGCCGACGGGCTTGCCGCCGACAAGCAGAATCGGGAGTGCTGGCTGCCCGGTGAGGCGGTAGATCATCGGGGCAACGACGTCTGCGTCCGCTGTGTGGGGTCGCACGGTTAGCAAGAGCACATGCATACATGGTGAGAAAATAATGCGTACACCGCTGGTCGATTTCAAAGACGGTGGGAGCCGGTTTTAGTTTCATGTCATAAATTAGATGTTTAATCTCTCGTGAAATCGGCGAGTGCAGCTGTGCGAGCAGTCAGTTCCGCGCCGCATGAAAGGGCAGGTGGACGCACCTTGGAGAACACGACGACAGGGTTGCGCGTCCAGACGTCGCTAACGACCTCCTCGATCTCGGCGGCAGCGCGCGGGCTGCGCGTGTCGAAGTCGAGCACGAGCGACGGGTCAATCGGGTGCGCAGGGTCGACAGAACCAGGGACAACGTTCTGCGGGAGCGCGGCCATGAAGCTCGTGAGAGCTGCGAGCTCTTGGTCTGGGTCGAGCGTGATCTGCGGGCGAACGGGCGGCGTCGGGTTCGCAGCGCGGTGCTTGGCGGCATAGTTGGCGAGATTACGCCAGGGCGAGCTTGAGTCGTCTGCGGGCGGGTGGGCCTGGGAGCGCAGCGGGAGGGGCGAGAGGGAGGGCTGGGCGGACAAGGAAGATGTAGGTGGAGAGGGATGACGAGGACGAGGAGCGCGAGGAAGGTGGTGCGCTGGCGCGGCTTGCGGGGGTGAAGGAGGTTGAGGAGGGAGGCGAAGGGGGAGGAGGGCGACGGGGAGGGCGAGGCGGTGCGGGACGAGGGGGACGAGGATGCATACGGGGTCCCATTTGCCCTCTGCGTGGACGGGGAGCGGGGAGGAGGGCATGCGGGGGAGGTGGCGAGCGGACTGGGTGCGCTGGTGGGCCATGGCGCAGGACTTGGTTCTTATGAATGATAGTGGATGAAAGGAACGGCGATAACAGCACGGACAGCGCTGCTGGTTGGTTGAGGGAAAATGAACGACACGACGACAAGACGGTCGTCCTGATCTGATACACCCACAGAATAAACACCCCGCATGCCGAGTCTAGCCTCCGAACTCCGGCCGGCCCTCCCTCCGAGCCCCATTTACTCTCTCTTTGTCTCTTCGCTCTGTCTCTCTTCTCTCTTGTCTATCCTGCCTTGTCTATCTGACGCGACACCAGTTGTGTAGATCCTGTCCAAACGATGATGTGCATGTCCATCATGCACGCCATCAGCGGCGCCGCCCCCCGGCGCGCGCGAGCGCGTGCCGTTCGCGCCTGGGCGCGCGGACGCGGTGCGTGCGTGGGAGGACGCGCTTGGGGCGGAGGTGGAGGAGAGCCCGCTGGGCAAGTATGTGCGTGTGCAGCGCAAGACGCGCGAGAAGCGCCGGAGGATGGTCGAGAAGGTGTGTTTGTGCTTCTTGTCTCTGTTTCATGCTTCATGTTTTTTTTTCGGGTTTCGGATGCGGGTGTTGGATTGCGCTAACTTTGAGCTTGCAGGCGCGCGAGGGCGGGCATGAGGTTCTGGAGGAGTAAGCGGAGGAGCTGGTGTTTTAGTGGGTGTTGGTGTTGGTGTTGGATGGGAACAGTGGCTCCGGTTGGCAGGCGGGTTGGTGGGCAGCCGGTGTCCGCAATGATACAACTCCAGCATGTGTGTGTGTCGGCGGTGTACGATGTGTCTTCCGCGCGTGCGGAGCTGTAACTATCTATCACCGTGCGGGTGCGTATACAAGTATAGTACGAGGCTGCATCTGCGGCGATCCGCCGTGCCCATGTCTGATGGTAGGCCGGAAACGGTGCTCGCGCCATTCGAACTCGAAGCTTAGTGTGTGTACTGGATCATATTCGTGGTTGTAGTATCATCGCGACCGATCCGAGTACCGCTCGCCCGAGGTGCCCGCCGCCGGAGGCTCATGGCCAGGTTGAGTAAAAATAATTGGTAGCGGCGGACTTACTACTACAGCGCGAGCCTATGAAGGTCTTAGGCGTGAAGCTAATTTCCGCCCACGCGTGGGACTGTACTCGAGTAGAGTACACCACTGGCGCCCGGCACGGCGACCGGAACTGCCTGATGTGGGAGGCCATGCACCATGACCCGCAAAAGCACAGTGCGCAGTTGCAGATTCGCAGGCATTGGACCTCAGCCTGCCAATCTTTCCAGATCTCGGAGCCGGGCCCGACTGGGACGTCGACGCCTTGAGAACTCAGAAGACGCAAACTCACATTCGCATTTCGATTCGACGTCCTTCCTTTGCCTTCGTTCTAATTCTGAATTATCCCGCGGCGCGGTGTCTATCTTTACACGCGTGAGCTCATGAGAACATAGAGCGCAGAGAGGATCTTTGGGTTCCGTACCTGTGGTCCCTGAGGCCTTAGACTGTCGATGTCAGTGGCTGGCGTCGAGTCGAGGCTGCCTGTACAGTATTGAGTACACGATACTGTATTTCCGCCGCCACGGGGTTCGGCCCACGGCCCACGCGCCACGGATTACGGGCCCTGGCATGCCGTAATGGGTGACGGACACCCAGCGATGTCGATGAACAGCTTCAAATTCACACTTCTCGAGTGGACGTGGACGTCCGCGGAGTGAGCTGGAGGGGATAAAATGTGCCAGTGCAGCTGCAGATGGGAGGTGCAGGGTGTGATTGGGAATTTGGAATTTGGATTGATTCGGATAATGCAGCGCATTGAGACGCACCTGGCCTGCGACTAGATTGTGGCTAGGGAGGCCTTGAGGGATTTTCGGACCACGATAGGGTGGGTGCCGGTGATGCGCGGACGTGCTGATGGCATGCGGTATGCGGCGATGGGATGGAATGGAATGGGGATGGGGATTCAGATGGAGACGGGCAGCCGGCAAATATGTGGTGGTTTGCAGGCCTAGGACGGACGCCGTGACACGATAGCGACTAGGCATGTGCGCATGCATCTGTATGACGGTACGGTCCGATTCCGGAATCCGAGCCCGAGCGTGCGCGGATCAATCTACGTCTGAGATTTGCTTTTGTTTTGCTTCGCAATGCGCACCTGCACTTGCGCTCGGCGTCGCATTGGTATCCATCTCCATCTCCATCACCGCACACCCAGGCCCATCGAAATCGACATCGACATCGCGATGCTGGAGTTTTCCGCGTTGTGCGTGCAGGGCCGCGCCAGGGAACATCGGCAATGTGCAACTGCAATTGTACCACGCACCGGCATCTCAACGCGACTCCCGAACCGACGCCCACACAGACCGAACGCAGGAACGCGGGATGCGAAGCCAAGATCAAAGCGTTCGATCCTTCGTGCCTTCGAGGACACAGTCACGACTCCGCCGCCTGATATCAGATGCAGAATGCAGATATTTATATGGCGTGGAACTGGGAGGCATACGGTGAGAACAGAAGCACTTTGCATCCCGGACGTCGACGCGCTTGAGCTCGCCTGCGCAAGCGTTCTACCAAATCCCGAAAAAGATCTTCCAGCGCGGTCGCCCGATGCCCTTGAGGCTCTTCTGGTAGCCCTCGGCGAGGCGTTCGTAGTGACGCGGCATTGACGCGGGCCTGAGCGTCTTCTCAGGCACGGGGAGCTGAAACGCGCGGTGGATGCCGGTGTGTGAGCATGGAGCAACGGGCGCGCGAGGGCGTAGGAAGGAGAAGGTGCACGCACTCTTGTCTGGAACTGGTTCTCCTCGAGGGCGCGAACGGCCTGGACTGCGCGCGTCGTAAGGCGCGGGTGGTCCGCGAGGGAGGCGAGGAACGTCTTGAGCTGGAGGGTCGGCCGCAGGGGGTCGGCGGGCCACGCGGACGCGAGCTGGCGGAGACGCTGAGCGGACATGGGGGGCGTCGTCGGTGTCGGTGGTGTCTGGCAGAGTGAGTGCAGAGGCGTGCAGCAACTTACTTGCGCGCGCTCGAAGCCGTCGGAGTTTCAATCCGGGCAAGAAGCCGCGCCGCAACGGAGGCCTCGCCACACAGCGTCCTCTGAATCGTCATGTCGTCCCCGGTCCATTAACACGTTCTCAGGACCCAGTGGGCAAACAAATTCTTAGAAGCCCGGTTCGTTTCCACATCTTTACCGGCTGGTCGTGGCGGTCGTGGTCCTCCCTGGACCAGCGTGCCGATATCAAATTCTGCGCGATATGGGTGCGTCTTAGATTCTCGACTGACTCCGCCCGCCATCCAGGGAATACCTATCGATTGTGGCGGAGTTGCTGCGTCCGTCCCTATGCACACTGCACACGCACACGGCGTGCACGCCCCTGCGCTGCCGATGATATCAACGCGGTGATCATATGTGCAGTGACATCTCCCTCGTGATGTGAGTCCTATGCTTCGTCTCGATCGTGTAGCCCGCGCCGACGACGGCCACAGGCACCCAACTCTGCTTTCCAACCCAGTCGCCTTCTTGCTCCGCCATGACATCACGCCGTCGGCAGAACCGCTGGATATTCGGAAAGCTTCACCCCGCCCCCCGCGGTTCGTCCAGCTCGCCTTGCCCCGTGCATCGATATCCCCACACCCATCGTGCGAGCACTTCCCGGCGTGTGTTTGTTCCCCATCTCTCCACGTGGAATACGAAGCCCAGCGGGGTTCCTCAGCACCGGCGTCCCTCTCGCTCGCGTCGCGGTTCTCGACTACAGACCCCTCGCGTCCGACCCGGCCTTCCGACACGTGGATACACACCCTCCGAATGCGGCGCACCCGGTGATCCATCATTTTGAATTTCGCAGCCAGCAGCCGCGCCGCCATCAGCAATCTCACAGAAATCGC
The DNA here is from genome assembly GCA_004679275.1 of Dentipellis fragilis. NCBI lineage: Eukaryota > Fungi > Basidiomycota > Agaricomycetes > Russulales > Hericiaceae > Dentipellis > Dentipellis fragilis. The sequence goes on from SEOQ01000685.1 coordinate 14,128, forward strand.
GGCTGAATACCATGGTACCGTCGCCCGCGCATGCACACGCACGCATGCACCGCACCTTCTCCCGTCTCACGCTCTTGCGCCTTGAATTGCTGATTTAATCCGCTAGTGCTCCACCATCCGGTGTCCGACCGTTCCTGTCATCGATATGCAGACCGTCCGCGAACTGCACTGTGTCGCAGGGTCGCGGTTCCCCACGGTTCTCAGGCTGCAACGCGCGCCCACGAGGATATTTGGAGCACTCATCAGGCAGCGTGCCAGCAGCTGGGACTGCGCCTCTGAATTAATATCGCTGCATCTGTTCGCGAGCCAAACGTCTGTCAGTGTCAAGTGCATTTCGAGGTCCGCTTCCTTCATGTTTCCTGTGAACAAGTTCGAAGGCCGGCACGATCCGGACGATAAGATCCTTCCTGCGCAGGCTGCCCGTTTGGACGTGCTTCGTAGACAGCTTTGCAACGCCTCTAGTGCTGCAACAATTGTGATAGCGCGCTGCGTCCCCCGCCGGATCTTATGGCCAGGGCACATCAGTCTCCAATGTTCACGAAGGCTCTCCACGCAACAATGAGGCGCGATTCTGGGGTGCAATCGACCTGGCGGCGGCGACCTGTCCTCGTCCGAAACTATTGGACCCGCACGGTCCCACTGCCATCTATCTCGAGCAAACTGTGCTGCCATTTTCGAACGCAGCAATCGACGGGGCCGCTGTCACAGCCCAGCGTGGCCGATGGAGACCGCCACATAGCTCGAGGGGGTTAACTTATCTATCCCCCTCGCCGCACCGTGACGCGTGCGCAGGAGCCACACGTCGTGCAATCGATGTGCGTGTCGCTCGTTGCGCTTGCAAAGTACGTGCCATTGGCGTCGAGTGTTCACATCAGTCCGACGAACCCCATTCGGTGTGCGGAACGCCATTTTCGCCCGCCCGCTGGCCTCCCTGGCAGAGGGTCTGATCACAGGACAGCGGACCGGCTTATGTATGTGCAGAGGAAGCTGACCGACTTGGCGACTGGTTATAGTGTATCGTAACGCGGTGTACATAACCGCCCTTGCTGGAAATGGACTAGCTGTGGAAGTATTCGGAATTGGAATTAGATAGAGTGTCGCGAGGGGGACCGAGTGCCATAGCGATGGACTTGCGGCTGCTTGCGCGAGATGTGGACATGGTGGGGAGATGAATGTGGCTGTGCAGGGAGGAGGAGGCGCCGGCGGCAAGGATAGACGAGCGCTAGGCGGCACTAGGGCGCCATCAATCGACGTGAGCACTGCCCGCCACGCCACGGCGCTGCTGCTGGCGGCGTCCTCATCGTCGTCCTCGACCACACCGATACCCTGCTCACCATGTCCTGCTGCGGCTCTTCCAGGACGCCTGAGGCCGACCGCAACAGCGCCGAGGCCCCCCTCAGCCCATACCCCGTCAATGTCCAGCCAGT
>SEOQ01000686.1:0-15553 GCA_004679275.1 Dentipellis fragilis
TTCACTACGTACATCTAATAGTTCGCGCCTCGGCTACGAGTCATCGCGCTTTCTTATTAGCGAATAGTTCGCGCCCTGGGGTTGAGGAGGGTGAATGTGTTTGCATTACAGTGGGATTATGAGTGGTAGTTGTAGTGTATGATATACGGTAGTCTACGGTTGCGGCGGCACCACATCTGTGCATCTAGCGCACAGAGTATCTTCCTCTTTTCGACTATAGGTCCAACATCTCGGGCACTTACTGTGAGTTGCGGGACGTACGCGGATGTGGATGTCACCTGAGGTATCGGTATAAAGCCAGGCTAGTTCTGACGTTTTGAGGTGTTCCTTGTCGGTCACCGAAGCATCGGAGACGATGAACAATGTTTTCAAGAAGGTTTCTAAGAGCCGAAGTTAGAATTCGAACATACAAAAGAACGAAATGGCCAAGAACAGACCTTGAGCTCGGAGCACAGAGACCAGAGGACTTGCACTAGATCCGTGGCTGGGTAGAATAAGATCGACTTCGGCTTCTAGAGAACTCTTTAAGTTTCTACAGATAGTATTAGTATTGAGTCGACTAGGAAACGAGCAGTGCGTACTTATCGCTCCGTGCCTTCTCCAGCAAGGCCAGCACCGAGTTGCGAACGGTAAGCAGAGCAGTCATATCCTTCTCCGCAGCCACGTCCTCCCATTCTGGTGACTTCAGAGCAAAATTTCAGTTTTAAATGCTATGTGGGAGACCAATTCGATCTCGACTCACCAAGGGTTTCCATGTCTTCATGAACATCGAGTTCCCGCTTGCCTTATCATCACCACCATTCACGACGGTATGGTGAATTTCCTCAGCGAGGTGCGGAAGCACGGGTGCCATGACATGCGTTATCGTCTCCAACACTTGTTCAAGGGCCGTCACCACTGAGCGACGCTCGAAGCTCGTCAGACTGTCAGCATAGAGGGAGTCCTTGGTGATGTCAAAATAGAGAGACGACAGTGTGATGTTGGCAAAGTTGGTCAAAGAGTTGATAACTGACGTAGACGCATCAACGTTGAAACTACCATAAATCTAGGAAAGGGGTAATGCCAATACGTACCTTTCGGGAAGTTGTAAGTCGCATAGCCGTCCAATGCCGTCTGCTCAAGCTTGTAAAGCTCATGCATGACGTACCTTTCCGCCTGTCAAATATATGTGAGTCGCTACCAAGTTTTCAAAGGGCCGACACATACCAGCCTGAGCTCTCCATGCTCAACACGTTGCAGCTGCGCCCGCGCCTCCTCTTTCCCGATGTTTCCGAGAATGAATCGCGCCGAGTTGCGAATTTTGCGCAGGGACTCGGCCGCCTGCGCAAGCACAGTTGGCCCAATCGACATGTCACGCCAGTACTCAACCGTGGTCGCCCACAGACGCAGCACATCTGCGCCGTATGCCGGGTTCTTCTTCTTGTCCTGCGCATGCCTTCAGTTCTCTATATTAAAGCGCGGTACTGACAAGTGAAGACACACCTTCCCGCCCTTGATTACCTCCATCGGGCTAACCACATTGCCCAGCGACTTGCTCATTTTCTTTCCTTCCTGATCCAGCACCATCCCATGCGTGATCAACGTCCCGTACGGCGCCCGTGCCTCTCCGCTCGCTCCAACGGCGGTAAGCAGCTGACTCTGGAACCAACCGCGATGCTGGTCCGAGCCCTCGAGGCACACATCTGCCCTCGGCCTGCCTTCACGCTCGCCCAGCTGCGCCCACGACGTCCCGCTGTCGAACCACACGTCCATGGTGTCCGTCCCACGGACCCAGCTCTCCTTGGGATCCTCTCCGTCTATGCGTAGTGCAGGTGGCACGAAGTCCTCCACGGGCCCGTTCCACCAGTGCGCAAGGCCCTTCTCCTCGAGCACGGAGATGATGTGCTCGAGACTTGCGGAATCGAGGATAACGTCGCCGTGGTGCGACAGCCAGGGTATGGGTATGCCCCAGACACGTTGGCGCGAGATGCACCACTCCGAGCGCGAATTAATGAACGAATCGAGGCGGTTGCGCGCTGAGGGGAAGGGGAAGGTGGTCAGCCGTATGAAGAACTGGCGAGAAATCTGGCTTTACAAATGGAAGGCTGGAAGGCGACGTCTTCAAGGGCCGTGAGTGCATCTTCCTTTATGTTATCAAGGTTCGCGAACCACTGCTGGGTAGCACTGATGTCGGACCAATTAGCAAACAGGTACAGATTAAGGAGCACGAGCGTACGTGATGATAATGGGCTCGTTCGTCTTCCAATCGTACGGATACCGGTGCTTGATCTTCTCGACCTTCATAAGTACACCCAGCTGTTCCAAAAGCTTGACCATAGCCTTCGATCCTTCCGACAACACTGGCTTGCCCACCAGCGTCTGCGCTACATCGTCGCCGACTATGTCACTTACCGTCGGTTCAAATGCACCGCGTTTATCAACATGGTTGAACACATCGGACGAGTGCTTGACGATTTCCAAGGAACTGAAGAGGTTGTAGTCTTCGTAGCCGTGCGAGGGCGCGCAATGCACGAGACCAGTACCAGAGTCGGGAGTTACGTGGGAGGAGGGGACGATGATCCACGAGTACGTCTCACGCTGTGTTGAATCGACGAGAGATCGGAAAAGACCGTGGTATGCAGTGCCAGCGAGATCAGATCCTGAAGGTAAGGCACAGGGTTAGAATCACTGATTGTCATCGTGAATGAGCTCCACACCCGCCTTCGATATTTGCAAGGACTTCAATATCGCCAATAACATGAGCAAGGGCAGATAGGCGGTCTGCAGCGACGATGAGTACGCCATCTGTAGTGCCCTTTTGCTTTACCAACAGATATTTCATCTCCGGGTTTACAGCAATTCCCTATTGTGGTGGTCAGCGGGATAATAAAAATGTTGTACCAAAGTAAATTGGCCTTGCCATATTGGCCGTCAAAGTCCAGGGTGTTGTCGTCCAAACCAGAAGCTTGACGTTCTTCTCACCAGCTAGCAATTTTCGCAACGCAGACTTCATGCCATCTGATTGCGTATTGACAGTGTAGGTGACGTACACGGAGTGAGAGACATGGTCGTCTCTGTAGACGAGCTCGGCTTCTGCCAATGCGGTTTGCGAGGACGGCGAGAAGTATACGGGACGGTAATACTGGTAGATCAGACCTGGAACGCATACCCTTCCTGAGCAACGTAATGTTAAAACGGCATAAAAGACCATCGCACCTTTCTCAACCATCTTCTGGAATATCCGGAGTTGTCGCATCTCGTATTCATGGTCTGAAAGATGATTTCCGGTCAAAGCAGGCCAAACTGAGCCATCCTGTCACATGCGCACCTAGAGTGCGATATGTGCCTTTGTCGCTCCAGTCCGCCATAATCCCAAGCTCCTGGAACTCCGACTTTTGCGTCTCGATCTCGCGCTTCGCGGTCGCTTCCGCCGCAGAGCGAATGGTATCGGCTGTCAGGCCAGAACCATCGTGCCGTGAACCGTTGAAGCCGTTGATATCCTCGATTTTCTTCACACCGAGTTCTTTGAGTGCCTTGTTCTCGATGGGGAGACCGTGACAATCCCAGCCAGGGATATAACTGAATGAGGACGCATAAGTGGAGTTCGGAGAAAGGGACATGGACTCACTGTACTTGGTGTCCAAGGGATACGTGGTATCGATTGATGATGTCCTTAAGAATCTTGTTCAATGCATGACCTATGCTAGTTTCAGCAGGCAAGTAATCTTCAATCATCCGAGTTGCTTACCCATGTGCAAGTTACCATTCGCGTAGGGCGGTCCGTCATGCAAGACAAACGTCGGTCCCTTCGCATTATCTCGCTAGAGGTTCATCAACTCCCACCGTGAATGGAGATATCACTGAGATGTTCTGACCTGCCATTTATACAGTGCATCGCACGTCTTGTGCCGAAACGCGACTTCTGTTTTCGCCGGGTCCGTCCAGAGAGGAAACGAGGTCTTCGGAAGAAGCAAAGTTTTAGAGAACGCTTTGCTGTCAGTCTTCGCCGCTGCCTTGTCGCCTGAGAGACACGGCACGGAAGTCGAGAGCCATCGTCTACCGCAGCTGCGAAGTGACGCGAACGCGCCGCCGCCTGTCTGCATGAGGTGGCAGCACGAACCGCTTTACCACTCCTACAAGAGGGTAATAGACCTTGTGCAGCTAGTGTTGGCCGTGCGCTACGCGAGTGAGCGTTGAGAATGTCGAAGAGCAGGTCCAACTGTCGCGGTCGCGGTCTCCGGAAGGCGATTGGCTTGACTGGCCGAATATTGACGTGCTTGTGGTTAGGGTCAATCGGGAGGCTCTCGGCGGAGATCACCGGGCCGGGCGGCCTCCGGGGTCCGAGGAGTCCGAGCCGTTTGTTAGTGTCAAGACTTTGCCACCAACCGGGAGCCAGCCTGTCCGTCTTGACTGTTCCTACCGCCGTGTGCTTCTTCCTGAAACCTTTGGAGGTATGTACCCTCCGGATTCATTCCATTCTCAGAGTCCAAACGGACAGTAAAGCAACGTTGCTTAATATTGAAGCAGATTGCCGCATAGTGCCTGCCTACAATTTCAAGTTGAAACTCGGAAACAGCGGAATGGACAGGAGAGACTATGAATCACCGTCCCGCAGTTTCATACTGGTACGGAACCGCTGTGCGATACATTTTAAACTCGATCTAGCGAAAATCACCGTCTGAACCGAGATGGAGAGGAACCCACCTGCCGTGCTAGGTTCTATGCCTTCTCTTCCAGGACCTCTGCGGCCCAAGTGTTGTATCTTCGATGATTCAACACAAAATGTTTCAGTGTGTGTATGCGGTGGTCATGCAACGAGATGAATATCCTCGTAATGCGGACACCACTGCGGCCGCGGAATCGCAGCATCCGCTCCGCTGCAGTCGTCGGCTGCGCTGCCGTCCAGCATCGCTCTCTCGATTGCCAGCGCAGGTGACAAACACCTCCTCTCGTTAAAAGCTCGCAGATTCTGGAGATCAGGAAATCCCCGCTCATTTCCCTCAATATGCTAAGGTTCTACGCCTATCTAGACTTCCTTGCCCTCGGGGTGTCTGTTGCCGTCATATTCTGGCTTCGTAACCTTCGTCGTCGGTCCGGTGTCCCTCCAGGACCGCCTGGGAGAGGCTTACTATCCGACAACAGGGCCGAACTTCAGGCCAGCGGTAAGCCCCGTTGGGTGGTATTTGACCGATGGGCGAAGCAATATGGTGCGTTCACAGCAATTTTTTACTTCAAGGGGTACTCCTAGTTGCTAAGCGTTTTTTAGGACCAATCTTCAGCGTTCGTTTGGGTCTCCGTACTGAGATCGGTGAGCAATGCAACTGTTGTCCTTTCGTATTGAGGTCTGAGCCGCACAGGTATCTAGTGATCACGGATACTCAGGTAGCGTGGGATTTACTTGAGAAACGGGGGGACATCTATTCGAGTCGCCCTAGGAATATTGTAGGGTGAGTAAATCATACAAGTGAATAATGCTCTTTGCTAATATCTGCCCCAGAGGCGAGATCCTGTCGAAGAACTTTCGCGGAGTCTTTGCGCCCTACGGTGATAGATGGCGAAAATTCCGCAAGGTGAGTGCGATGCATATCTGCATCATAATTTCGCGCATTGACTCGAATGTCAATTCTGGCTAGGTCTTGAACATTGGCCTGAGCGGCAAGCAGGCTTTGACATACCGTCAATTTCAAGCGTTAGAGTCATGCCTACTTCTAGAGGATATCTTGCAGGACCCTGCCTCATTCACTCACTCGATGGAGAGGTAACGAACACTTATTCTCGTGCGTCAAGCAACCGTTGACTGGTGACCATCAGGTATAGTATGTCAACGGCCTTCGCAGTAAGCTATGGCAGCCGCATACGGACCGCTGAGGATCGTATCGTTAAAGAACACGACGAAAGCTTCGCAGGTAAGCTTTTCTGCAATTCCATGACAAGCTGCGTTTTATTGACTGCCATTTAAGCATTGGCGCAGTAAGTCTCTAACTTGCAATTTCGTGAAGTCGCTCATCAACGATACTCATTTTGGTCATTGCTATGAAGAGCTGTGTAAGTCCACGCTGCCTGTCGAAATTTAAACATCGCCTGAATCAAGTTTGTTAGTATTCCAGGGCGCTACATAGTCGAACATGTACGTATACGCTGTTACACGGTTACACATGCAAGCTGACTAGTACTTCAGATCCCAGCGTTATTGTACCTTCCTGTTAGTACCCTTTCGTTTGTCTCGATCCAGGACCTTTCGCTCAATTCGCGTTGCAGAAATGTCTCCAATGGTTCCGCTGGGAAGCCGAAGCCAGGCACGAAATCGACGTGCGCCTTCTCTCCTCGTACCTTCACCAAGTGCGAGACAAGATGGATCAAGGCTCCGTGAAGGAGTGCTTGTCATCACGCATCCTGTCCATGAAGCTCCCGGCTGGATATACTGAGGCTGGCGTAGCTTACGCCGCCGCTGCGCCTTACACAGCAGGTGTCGATACCGTGAGTGATATTAATTTTGTCAAGCTGATTCACGCTCAGGTTTGTCGGGTAGACGTCGGCCACTTTGCATGTCTTCATGCGTACGCGTTCAATTGGTTTTATGGTTGCTGGATCTTACTAAACGCTACCACTAGTGGCGATGCTGCATTATCCAGACGTCATGAAGAAAGCCCAGGCTGAATTGGACAGCGTGGTGGGCCGCGAGCGTCTTCCAACTTTCGAGGACGAGGATTTTCTGCCATATTGTGGTGCTCTCATCAAAGAGGTAACAAGGTATAATTGTCCGAAGCATACGCATCCCCGTCACCGACTCATGTCTTATAGGTGGCGTCCAATTGGACCTCTCGGCGTCGCACATGCAGTCACCCGAGATGACTACTACAACGGCTACTATATTCCCGCCGGTAGCACAGTGTGGGGTTGCATCTAGTCTGTCCATCTATCCCCGTCGCTCCAATTGAGATAGCCTGACAGTCTTGTTGCCAGTTCCATGGCCAAAGACGAAAGGATATTCCCTCAGGCGGAGAAATTCCGACCCGAGCGTTTCCTAGAAACTACGGACCCACGGCTCGTCGACTTCACCCTGCCCTTCGGCTTCGGCCGCCGGTTCTGTCCCGGCATGCACGTAGCACTGCAGTCGGTCTATATCATCATCGTCCGGTATGGATGTCGTATATTTTCTCTGTCATCTCTGAAATCTGAATCCGCCTTCGCGCAGCATCTTATGGGCATTCGACGTGGTGCCTGCGGTCGATGCTGCCGGACAGCCCGTCTTGCCTGACTCAGAAGCTTTCGTGCAGAAGAGCATTGTGAGGCAGCCGGCACCGTTTAAGTTCTTGTTGACGCCGCGGGGCCCCGAGGTCGCGAAAATGGTCGAGATGGAGGCGAGTGAGGCCAAGGAGATGTTGAAAGAGTGGGAATAAGCGCTCAGTGGTGTGTGTGTGGTCGGCACTAATGGACTATCTTACTTAAATGAATGATGCGTAGAGATGCGCTTCTGCTTGCCGCTTATGCGTCTGTATCTGTAAATATGATTCTCGGATTCGAATTCGTCACGATGAGGAGAGCAAAAATTGGAAAGCCAAAGATCGCAGTACGCTCCATTAGACCTAATTTGTACAGAAATAATACAACAGATTGAGATTATACAACAACGTATGAATCGTACAGTCCATTACAAACGGCGCCTCAAAATCTCCTTCATCTGCTGCTCAGAAATCTGCTCGGTCGCATCGCTACGCTTGATGACGAACGTCTTCCCTTCCGCAACATTCACCCTACACTCCAGCACTTCGCACACTTTCGAATCTTCACCCGTCGTGTCCGTATACGTCAGAGTCTGGCCTACGAGCTCTGGCCCAACGTTGTCAGTAGAGGCGAGAGTTGGATTGATGGTGGGCCCTGAAGACTCGTAGGCTGGCGCTGGAGCACCAAAAAAGGATGTTCGTCCGGAAGACGAGGACGCAGCCGGCTCGTGGTCATGATCTGCGCTATCTTTCCTGATTTCTTCCATCCTATAACTAGACATTCAATTTGGCTTAATCAGAAAATCGGGTTGCATACGCACATCATGTTATTAGCTTCTGCCAGTAGACTGTTCTGCTGGTGCGTTGGCAAACGGGGATAATCCTGTGTCATGATAGCTGTAAGACCGACGTAGGCGGCAAATTTGATACGAAAGCAGCTGCAAGGAAAGTATAAGTGTATCACTAAGAGTCAAAGACGAACACCGACGCACTCTTCGAGGGTTAGGGGCTCAGAATCACAGATCGCGTTGCACTTCATGAAATGCTCGGCACGTCCCCGCTCGTCATTCGGAGGAGGTCTTGTACGGGGATTCTCGGGATCCTTGTACCACTTGATGCCCATCTCTCGGTGTAGCTGATGCAAGTCAGGTCGATTCCTGACCTTTTGCGCAACTTTCTCGATGGCGATCATGTACTTGGCAACCATTTGTTTCTGCCATTCATAGGATTGGGGGAGCTCCAAAGTGGAAGACATTATAAAAAAAGTTAAGGTAGTATCCAGTAGTTAGCCTCTGGCTGGATTACTCCAGTTAATTAGTTCCTGGTTAAGAGGAGGCAGTGGAATGACGTGACCGAGACGCGCGTGACATAAGTATGTCTGTGACAGGCTCGTAACGCATTACGCGTGACATCGAGCTGTGTGACACGACGCGCGTCGGGTCGCGGTCATTTGAAGACAGCCAGGTTCACCTCTTCCTTTACCATCATCATGCCCGCAGCCGTGAAACTCGACGTTCCTTCCGAAGATCCCAAGAAGAAGGAAAAGGTTGCGAAAGATGTTCATGGCAAACCAATCCCCGAGGCAAAGGAGGGCGAGGAGCTCGTACGTGCAGCTTATATTCCATCTCGTGTGCGGGGAACTGAATAGTCCGTGCATTCGTCATCTAGTCAGAAGAGGATTTGCAGTTGAAGGGAGAGCTTGAGATGCTTGTTGAGCGGCTCAAGGTTCGTGTGACGCATTGTCAACATGTCGGGTGCAGCGACATACCGTATAGAATGGTTCCGAATACCGCTCTTAAGATCTGCTTGCCTGCACCCGTCGTGTTTGTCTATTCACTCCAGATGGCTGATGTCCGAGCTTTAGGAACCAGATACCTCGTTGTACCGCCCTGCTTTAGAGACTCTTCGAACGCTCATCCGAACATCGACATCCTCTATGACATCAGTGCCCAAACCTCTCAAATTCCTCCGACCACACTATCCTGACCTTCAAACACTATGGGAGACATGGCCTCCTTCAGAAGACAAGGTACGCGCACGAGTCTACATTTTTACGCAGTCGGTCTCACTCATTTGCTGCTGCAGAGTCTGTTTGCCGACATTCTCTCCGTCCTCGCTATGACCTACTCCGATACCCAACCCCGAGGGACGCTTCGCTACCGCCTCCTCGCTACTTCGTTACTCCCCTCATCCTCCTCGCTCCATGATCCCAGCGACTGGGGCCACGAGTACGTACGCCACCTCGCTGCTGAGCTCGGTGAAGAGTTTGTTCTGCGCGAGCAGACCGAACTCGGCGAGCTTATTACCGAAGAACCTGACTCAACACTCGTTCCCCCTCCTTCGACATCTGCGCCTGACGAAGCTACGGCGGACGATGAGAAGAAAGATGAGGCTAAGGAGGCGGAGGACAAGGAGAAGAGGGAGAAGGAGCTGCAGGAGGCGAAAGAGCTGGAGAAGAAGCGGCGGACACCGATTGACGTTGGCACAACGGACGACATGCGTGCGCTTGCTATCCAGTGTGCGAAGTTCCTGGTGCACCACAACGCAGAGCCCGACGCGGTGGATCTGCTGCAGGAGCTCGAGATCATCGACAAGGTGGTCGAACTTGTTGACGAGAACACGTATGCGCGTGTTTGCGCGTACATGGTCGCGTAAGTGTGTCCTTCTCCCATTCATTCAACAGAGCTAATTGTTATTTTCAGATGTGTGAACCTCCTCCCGCCAGACGATGACATCACGTTCCTCCGCACCGCTCATCAGATCTATGAGCAACACCAGAAATTCCCGGAAGGCCTCTCGCTCGCGATTCGTCTCAACGACGCCGAGCTCATCCGGAAAGACTTCAACGCACCAGGCAATCAGTTAGTTTCTGTTATAGCTGTTTTGAACGTGTGCTTATTGTCTTGGTCAGGTCGATGAAGCGCCAGCTGGCCTTTATTCTCGCGCGCGCACAAACGCCTCTTGAGTGGTTGCAGCCAACGTCTGAGGATGGCGAGCCTGAGGAGCTGCCAGAAGATCTCTTAGAATGCTTGTCCAATTCGCGATTGAGCGCCGCGTTCCGCGAGTTTGGGAAGGAGCTTGGTGTAGAGGAGTCCAAGAGCCTGGAAGACGTGTACAAGAGCCACCTCGAGAACACAAGTAAATGGCCTTCATTTGTTCATCCAGTGCAATGGACTAATCTGGTCACGCAGGATCATCCACGGCCAACATCGATTCGGCACGAGGAAACTTGGCGGGGACCTTCGTCAACGCATTTGTCAACGCAGGGTTCGGTAACGATAAACTCATGGTGGAGGCAGATGAGGGCAGCAGCTGGATCTACAAGAATAAGGATCACGGTATGTCCAGTACTACATCCCTAGAAGCCGATCCTCACCTAGAATACAGGTATGCTATCCGCCGCGGCCAGTCTCGGGCTCAGTCTCCTCTGGGATACCGACATCGGTCTCAGTCACGTCGACAAGTATACCTATTCGCACGAGGAATATATCAAGGTACGTGTGCGCAAGTCCGACTCAGAAATACATCTAACATCTTCATAGGCTGGTGCGTTACTGGCAACTGGTATCCTGAACACCGGTGTGCGCTCAGAAGCAGACGCCGCACTCGCTTTGCTCGGCGGCTACGTCGAGAACCGCTCGGTGCCGCTCAAGACCAGCGCAATCGTCGGCCTTGGCCTCGCATATGCAGGTTCGCACCGGGAAGACCTTCTTGCACTGCTGCTGCCGCTCGTCGCCGACGATACGCAGAGCATGGAGATCGCCTCCCTGGCGGCGCTCGCATCGGGCTTCATTGCTGTCGGAAGTGAAAACGGCGAGGCGGCGGGCACAATTCTGCAGACGCTGATGGAGCGTGAGGACTCGCAGCTTGATACGAAATGGACAAGGTTCATGGGCCTTGGTCTTGCGCTTCTCTACCTTGGTATGTTCATCTGCCTCGCACCGTCGACGTTATACTGATGTTACGCCGTGCTTTATAGGCCAGAAGGGTAGCGACTCGTATGATGCAACAATTGAGACGCTTAAGGCGATCCCCCACCAGGTCTCCAAACAGGTGCAGATTCTCGTCGACATGTGCGCATTCGCGGGCACCGGCGACGTGCTGAAGATCCAGACCATGCTGCACCACTGCGACGAGCACATCGACAACTCGAAGAAGGACGATGACAGCGAAGAAAAGAAGGACGAGGATAAGGACAAGANGGAGGANCCCAAGGTCGACGACTCCTTCCAGGCCTTCTCGGTCCTCGGGATCGCGCTCGTTGCCATGGGTGAGGACATTGGCGCAGAGATGTGCCTCCGCACGCTCAACCACCTCATGCACTACGGCGAGCCGGTCATCCGCAAGATGGTCCCACTCGCGCTCGGCCTCATCTCCGCATCGAACCCGGCGCTGCCGATCATGGACACGCTGTCCAAGTACAGCCACGACCACGACCTCGCCGTCGCACTCAACGCGATCTTTGCCATGGGACTCGTCGGCGCGGGCACGAACAATGCGCGGCTCGCGCAGATGCTCCGCCAGCTCGCGGGGTACTACCACAAGGAGCCGGACTGCCTGTTCATGGTGCGCGTCGCGCAGGGCCTCGTGCACATGGGCAAGGGCACCATTTCGCTCAACCCGTTCTTCCTCGATCGTACCGTCATGTCGCGGACGGCTGTCGCGGGTCTCCTCGCCACCCTCACTGCCTTCACCGATGCGAAGTCTTGTAAGTCCACCCACCATTCCCTCTGTGTTGCACCGATACTGATTCGATGCCAACAGTCATCCTCGACAAGTACCACTGGATGCTCTTCTTCCTCACGCCTGCGATGTACCCGCGCTTCTTGATCACCCTCGACGAGGATCTGAACAACAAGCCCGTTACCGTGCGTGTCGGCCAGGCGGTAGACGTGGTCGGGCAGGCCGGCAAGCCGCGCACGATCTCTGGGTTCCAGACGCACCAGACGCCGGTGCGGCTCGCGACGACAGAGCGCGCGGAGCTGGCGACGGAGGAGTATCTTCCTTATGCGAGCGTGCTCGAGGGCTTCGTGATCTTGGGCAAGAACCTTGGGTTCGAAAAGGAGGAGGGTGGTGTCGTTGGGATGGACATGTAGAGTATAATTGCGAGTGCAACGATCGTCATGTAGAAGTCTCAATAATGCATTTCTGTTTCTTTACTACAATTTCTTGAAGTATTATAAACGTGGCCTTTGGCTTCATACAGTATCTACAGTTCGTGAATAGTCTCCTCTTGATTCCTTCAGCTTTTCTTACTCGATGGGCGCTTATGCTTGCTTGAGCGCCTATATCGCTGATGGAGGCACTGACGTCATAATCAGTGGGAATAACTCAGCTTGAACTCGAATAATACTCTCTTATCCTTACTCTCTGGCCAATTCTCAACGTTGAACCTCTACTAGTCTCTATTATACAACAAGAAATGCCGTCAGCACTCATCCTCATCGCTGATGGGACAGAGGAGATGGAATTGTGCGCTTAAACATCAGGCTGCTACCAATTTAGATCATGCGCTGACATTCAGTTGCTCTAGCACTATCACGTATGATACTCTCGTACGAGCTGGCGTATTTTGTACCTCAGCGTTTGTACCGGCACCCGCCTCATCGCCAGATGAGCCGGATCCGCCCAACCGACACCCGCCGCAGAACCCTCCCTTTGCACGGGGATCGCGCGGCATCAACATCCTCCCAGACACCTACTTTTCTCCCCATGCTTTAACGGCAGTACGCAATTCGTCAGAACCATATCCTGCCTACGCTTATGTGTCCAACAGGACAAATTCGACGCTCTCATCATCCCTGGAGGCGCAGGAGGTGCGAAGACATTATCCGAGTCTTCGCCGGTGCAGCACCTCGTCCGCGACTTCTACGAGGCGAAGAAGATCGTTGGCATGATCTGTGCCGGAAGTCTCGCCGCTCTCACGTCGAATCTACCTACTCAGCCGATTACTTCACACCCATCCGTGCAGTCTCAACTCGCAGACAGTAAGTACCGTACCATACTACCTACGTCCAAAACTCACTGCGTGCTCGACGTCATGTGCATCTTTCAGAATTCGAATACAGCGATAAGCCCGTGGTCGTGTCGGGAAACCTTGTTACCAGGTAGGTGACTTTGATTCCGAAATGCAGATCCTCCATCATAGATTATACTGATGCGACTTGATACTTCGCAGCCGCGGACCCGGTACGACATTCCCTTTCGCGCTCACCCTCGTCGAGTTGCTGTGTGGCAAGGCGAAGCGCGAGGAGGTTTACGCGCCGATGGTGTTCCCAGTCGGAACGCCGTGGTGAATGTCTAACTCGACAAGATGAAGGACAAGAGACAAGAGAAGAATAAAGGAAGTGGATTGACTGTACGCTAAGGAAACCGTAAATCAGCATATGCGACGCAAGACACTGCTATAAGCTATAGGAATCTGTGTAAGCCAGGCCTCAATGCATAAGATGCTCCTTCTCCTGGGACAAAATTTGTGAAACATCCGGAAACCTTGGCTGTATGTCGCAGCTAAATGGTACCGGGTGGCTGTCAAAATGAGAATTAATTGCGCATCCATCTAGCAAAGGTTAGCAAAAACGTACATCACCATGCCGTCGTCCACAAAACCGTCCAGATCTAGAGGCCCCGCATCATCCTTCACTCTAGTTATCTTTGCAGCCCAGAGCAAGGCCGCGATGTCAATAAACAACGAATTGCTTCCCACGTGGCGCCCGAGACAGTTACGACGCCCAAATCCAAAGCTAAAATGGTCTTCCACAGAGTTCGGCTTGATACCACCGGCCTCGTCGAGATATCTCCCAGGGTTGAAATCAGCCGCATCAGGACCAAATAGCTCGGGATCGCGATTCATATACTGGACGTTGGCGATGCAAATTGTTCCTTTGGGAATGAACATGCCTTCGTACCAATCATCTTGCAGACTGCAGTGCGGGAGACCAAGGGGAACTGTAGCTCTCCAACGAAGAGACTCTCTGACGGTGGCTTGGATGTATGGAAGATGCTCGAAGTCCGCGAAAGTGGGCGCCCTTGAGTGACCAACGACGGTGTCCAGTTCCTCCTGTGCGCGCCTCTGAACGTCGGGGAATGCAATCATCGCGAGCAAAAACCATTCCATGACGCTGGCGGTCGTTTCCGACCCAGCACCACTGTGCACATACATAAGCAACGACACAAATCCTCGGAGGGATAAATCAACCTACAACATGCCTCCTGCAGTCCAGGCAATTTCCAGCTCGGAAAGTTTAGACTCGTCCGCGTTCTCGATCAAGGAAGTCGTGAAGCACGGTTGAACATTTCCCGTTTCCTGTAGGTAATGAGCGGGACAATCCACCACGGAGGGTGATGTGCTTACCGTACGTTTCGCAACGTCGTTGACAAGACCTCCGAAAAATTGCGAGTCATGTTTGAACCAATGGTTAGCTTCTCGTTTCCATTTGGCAAAGCTAAAGATCAAATGATTAGCGATCTTGTCAGCGGGACTCAGAAAGATGGCGTACCGCTGTGGAATATATAGCATCCAAGGGAATAACTCGACTAGATGCGCACCCGGTCGGCAAGCATGGGAGAGCCTTTCCATATTTTCGTTGATGTGTTGAATGTACAAGTTGCTCTCGGAGAGCACTGGCGGATGATCGTACATCATGGACATGATGAAAGAAGCTGCACTACGACGAATATGCGCCTTCCAGGCCTCTGGATTATCGAGGAGCGACTGAGTGAGCAAAATAGCTTCAGTAACTTGCATAGGATGGTATTGCCGCGCCGTATGATTGTTCAAGGCTTCGTGTACCGCCTTGCGCATCTTCCGGGTGCTACAACACAGGTAAGCAACAAGGGGTCAAAGGTAAAAACTCGAATGCTGACACTGAATTGTAAGGATTAAAACCGAAAGAAAGACCGCCGCAAAGAATCTCCCCTGCGACAATCAAACGTGGTCGCTCAGAATAGTTTGCCGAACGACGGTCTAACAGGTCGTAGGCAACTTTTCCCGAGCTGATGACGAGCATAGACTGTCCAGCGACGTTCAGGTAGAATAAATCGCCTAAATGCACAATGAGCAGAGCCGTTATGGTTCAAGAAAGGAGATGAAGCACCGAATTGTTTCTGCCATGTATTGAAGGTGGAATAGAGATAGCCGCTGAGCTGGAAGAGATTTCCGAGGATAGGTACACCTCGGGGACCGGGCGGCACCTTACGGTAGGGGCTCCGGATGTAGTGGACGGTAAAGGCGCAGAGGCCAATCATGGCGGAGACCATCAGTAAACCACGTAATCGTCTGCAAGGCCTGCCACAGGACCTCTCAGGACCTCTCAGGACGTTCAGGGTGTCAGACGTCAGGACGTCGAAAA
>SEOQ01000687.1:0-15536 GCA_004679275.1 Dentipellis fragilis
GGAAAGTGTGAGCAAGGGGAAGGGACTTATATAAACGAAGGGTGGAAGCGAAGCAGGGGCATGAGACTGCAGCAACCCGGACAGTCGGCTCGAAACCGCATGGCCCCCACATCAGAAACAAATAAAAACTTTTACTAGGGTCCCGGCTGTCCGGCGTCTCCTGTGGCAGTGAGGTCCACTTTCAGTGCCACAGATCCCTGCCTGATCCGGCTCTCTCTCAGCCACCGCGGCCACTCACCGTGATGGGGTGCTGCGATAAGATGCTGCTCGGCGTGCGAGCAGGGCGTCGCTTTCCGTAATGGGCCTCGAGGAGGGGCTGTAGCACGATTACTCAGAAGAGGAGGGGGAAGTCGAAGAACTGAAGGAGCTGGTGGCAGATCGGACGACCTGGGGTATTGTTATATAGCGAACAGGACGCCGCATGTTGTTCGAGGGCGGCGCGCTTGAGGACGGAGGCGACATGACAGTCGGACCAGCATGACTAAGCTCAGCTCGGTCCGGCCAAACCTCGATCCGTTCTACTGCCTCTCTCGCCGACTGCGATGTGCGCCGCGTTGTGCGGTGCGTTCCGAGCGTAAATCACTCCTCGAAACTCCTCCCGTCCGCGCCCTCGCGACATGCACGGCTTCCATCCTGCGTCGCTTCCTGACCGATATGGTCGTGCATGAGATCGGGAGGACAGTAGTGGCACACCCCAAACACGCTATCTTGTCCAATCAGCTCGGAGCCTCCTCGCCTTCGTTTGACAAGTTCAGTCCCCACACTTTGTTTCGAGATCCTCACTTCCAACTCGAGGATCTACCATGTCCATCACGTGTCTCGTGCCTTGCCTCCAATCCGCGACGCCGCAACTCTCTTACTCGAACCTATTCCCTCTTCCGAACCAGCTGCCGCCAATCGCTTCGGACCTCGGTAAGATAAGCACGAAGAACCAGCACGGTGCTCGGCCCAGCTCGAGTACTGTCTGCCTCGCATACACCAGTGCGCACGCTTTCCCATACCCGGTAACTCCTTCTTCGCAGACCCTCGTTCTCGAGGGCTATCCATGTCGCCGCCGGAACCTGTTCAGCTGTTTGCAGAATAGCCACTTCGATGGGCCCCGGTTTCCACTCGGACGTCGCTGCGGGCGGACCTGTGGCCCGCCCCATGCGCCTTCCCGCCGTGGCACTCCTTCTCCCCACTCCACCGGCTGTGCTCAGCTGTCCTTCGCAGCGCGGCGATTCACGGACCTTAATCTCTTCTGTCCATCGGTGCGACCGTTCCTGGCCGTCTTCGGTGCGGGCCACAAATGGGTCTACCACTAAGCTTCGCAGCCACAGCAGTTTTTCACGTCCATACGGTCAAGGTGCCACGTATGATGGTGCGGTAGTACCACGACGGGATGCTGACTTGTGTATGCCCGTGCACCTCCAGATTCACTCTCCATTCCACAGACGTTAATTTACGTCTTTTCATCTCCGCGCGACGCCATTATCCATTATCCACCACATCTCCTCCACACGTTGTGTATCGTGTTGTGCATTGTGGCCCGACGACGTACGTCGTCCGACACGCCCGTTGCGCTCGTTTCCCAGCCCATTACTTCACTGACAGCACGCGATCCTTAGCGCATACGCGTACAGCCCCCAAGGACAATCTCCCATCTCCAGCATCACAGTTCTGATGTATCCGTACTATTGCGCCCCCTTCTTTCCCCATGCTCATACTATGCATACAGCGCGTATACCTCAGCCGCTGCCCCCGGCCCCGACGCTAACTGCATATCGACATGCATGCCTCTTAAATGATCCCTCCTCCATCATGCATCACCCGCGTCCATGTGCATTCTCGAACACAACTGTAACGCGCAAGCACTTCTACCTCGCCAACGTCCAGACCCAGACCCATACTCACCGTCGCGCGGCCCTGCACGTCATGCCTATGTCTATGTATATGTATGTTTCGTCTCCATCTCCATCACCTATCTGTCGCCCGCCCGCCCGCTCTATAACAGTCGCCAGTCACCGGTCACCAGTCAACCTCGAACACTCCAATCCACATACATATCCATCCCAATCCCACACGCCCTGCAACCACGGACCAGCCGGCGCCTCTCCACACTTTGCTTCTTACTCCTTGCTCCTTGCTCCTTGCTCCTCTCGCGCCACCCTGGCATCCGTATCCCGTTACCATATCCCGCATCCCGCGTTCCGTCGCCCGCGCATGCCGGCGGTACTCGCGTACGCGTACGTCGGGGCCTGTCTRCCCCCGCCGCCGCCGAGGCGCCGCGTGTGACACTGACAGTGGCGGTGACGCTGTCCCGTGACTACCAGCGGTCACGGTCTTCGTCATCAGTCCCACGCTCCTCGCCGAGCGACGCTGCATGAATCATCTGCGAGCCCGACCAGCCTCGACCGGGACGCGGTGGGACTTTGCCCCGAACGTCACCCCCATGGGCATGGACATGCGCTCTACGGTACCTCAAACCTCCGATGCAGGATTCGATGTCGATGTGGGTTCGCCGCCCCGCACGCGCACGGTACGCGGTCGAGGCCGTGTGGGCCATCGTGGGCCCGAGCGTACTTATTTCAGCGCATGCGGGGGCTTTCGAGCATATTCCTTGTGTTACTGTGTCCTTCGCGTTTCACGTCCTCGGTCCTCGGTCCTCGGGGAGGCTCAACTTCAGAACCCATCCCCTCTGGTTCGGTGGTTCCTCTGGCTCGGGACCCAGCTGCAGGACGCGTTTGTTCTAGGATTAGGATCCACTCGTCCCACCGTGACGCGTGTTAGCCATATGCGCATTTGGGAGCGTTGTTGCGCTGCGTGCGTAGCGGTAGCGTCGAGAAAGCAAGAGAGCAAGGAACAAGAAAGCAAGCAGGGGCGCGGGCGCTGCCGGGTCCTGGCTGCTTTGTCTTCCTCGGAGTCGTACCGTGTACCGCCCGCTTTCAAAGCTCACCATCGCCTTCTGTG
Organism: Dentipellis fragilis; assembly: GCA_004679275.1. Taxonomy (NCBI): domain Eukaryota; kingdom Fungi; phylum Basidiomycota; class Agaricomycetes; order Russulales; family Hericiaceae; genus Dentipellis; species Dentipellis fragilis. Next base: position 2,950 of record SEOQ01000687.1, read on the forward strand.
TCTTCTTTCCCTGACTCTTGATACTACTACCAGCTACTACCATCGCACGCCGCCGGCCTACTACCGCCACGCCATGCCACGCCACCCACCCCGCGCAGCTTTGTCCCCGCCCATCCGCCGGTACCACTACGGACTACGGACTACGGACGACTGGCCACTATCATTCTATCACTGGCAACTGGCAACTGCCAGCTATCACCTATCACATCCTATTTCCGCGCGTCGTGGTCGATGGCCTCTTCTGTTCCTATCCCTATCCCGTCCCATCCCCCTTCGCGTCGATATCAGATTTCACAATTTTGGTGGCCTCCCTTTCGCCCTTTCATGCTGCGTGCTTCTTGATGCATTGCTTTCAGCTTCTTGCCTCCTGCCTGAGACTTTCGGCTTCTTGCTTCCTTCCTTTCAGCTTTTCGACTTCTGTCCTCCAGCCTGAGCCTTTCAACTTCTTTTCATACCAAGTCATACGCGATTCCGTGTAGATGCTGGTTACCAAGGTTCGAGGGTCACCGGTTGAGGTGCAAGGTGCAAGGTTCGATTGTAGTCATCTCCCATCTCCCATCTCTCATCTCCCGTCTTCCATCTCGCATCCCAAGTCCCACGCCGCCGAGAGAAGCAGATCTGCTCTGCGCCCACCGCCCACCGCCTAAGACCCGAAGCCCGCGCCGATGACGGATGACGACAGTGCCAATCGCTCCGCGCGGGAGGGTGCAGCAGTGGCACAGTCACCCGTCGCTGCCGAGTATCCTTTCTCCATATCCATATCCCGCCTCCTTTTTCTGATGATGCGATATCGTATCCTATGTCCTATGTGCAGCTACTGTATCGACACCGCGGCGCTCTGCTCCCCCGCTCTCCTTTCTTCCTCCGTCTCGCTTGACGTCCCCATTCCCCGCTATCCGTTATCTCCCATCCGTTATCCGCCTTCCGTCCAGCCGTCCAGCCGCTCCTCCACCCCGCTTTGCTTCGCCGTTATCCGGACATCTGCGCGTGGTCTGGTGCGTGGTGAACTCTACGTGCATAGGCGGCAGGCGCGTGCGACGCGACGAACGTGTTTGCGTTTCGTCGTGGCTGACCGCTTACCGTGGTGATCCTCCTTCGGACTCGGGCTCGGGTCACGCTCCGTGGCAGCACTGGTGCTGGCGTTGGCGCCCCGGCTGTACAGTGTACAGTTACAGCACTGTACGACTGCCGCGTCGATGGGGCTATAGCCTGCCGCACTGATAGCCTAAGTGCTAGTGCTAGTGCTGGCGCGGCACTCTACATGCTACACGCTACGTGGCGCGTTTGGCCCTGGCGCCCCCGTCTGCGCATAGCGATAGTGACTATTGACGCGTTTGAATCGTGGTGCTGTGGTGCTGGTGCTGGTGATGCTCGAGCGCGCGTCGCCCTGGCTCATTGCCATCGCCATTGTGCCCTTACGGAGATACGGGTACCGGTGCATGCGATTGTATAGTCTGACTCTAGTGCACTGTACCGTACTGATCCAGTGATCCAGGCTGCCACTGACACTGATCTGTCTGATTTGCGTCCCTTGCCATCCATCCATCCATCCAGATATCCAGTAACACTAACCGTTCTCGCACGGTGCTCATATCAGATGACGACATCGACATCGACACCGACATCGACGCTGACTCTCCTTCCCCAGATATAGCTGTATCCAGTACTGTATTCGCAAGCGCAGATACAGATAAAGATGCCGGCACGACATGACATGTACATGACGCGAGGCCTACAACGGTATGCGGGTCGCTCAGAGTCATTGCAGTGACGAACCGCAGGCCCCCACATCCAACTGATATGGACGCATGGATGGCGGTGATTACTCCTTGTATGCGGATACGGGTGCGGGTGTCCTCGTTCAGGATCAGGATTAAGCTTTCCCTGCAGCACTCCGACAGCCCGAAGAAGCCCTGTCAAAGGCCGACGACCGACGACCGAAGGTACGAAGACGTACAGTACGTATACGTTCGAATTCGAATTCGACGTTCGCTCATTCCCGTCGCGTGTGCGCGTGCCCACCATGCCTAGGTTCGCGTAACATGTCAAGGACAGGACAGGACAGGACAGGACAGGACAGGACAGGACAGGACAGGACAGGACAGGACAGGACAGTCATTGCCCGCGTTACAATACGCGGAAGGAGCGTATACGTACGTACGTACGCGGACATGCGYGCAACAGCAGCTGTAGGCTTTCTTATCGCTCCGTTATCCCCACCCGCTGCCCATTGACATCACTCACCCTACATATGATATATGATAGCTCGCCGCGCACCGGAGGGTCTAATCGTATACATCATGAATCACGAATTTAATCATGACAGGCCTAGGAGTAACAAAGCACATCGCCCACCGCCCATCGCCCATCGCCGCCCAAACTGACTCACGTGCGACGATCCCACAGGCTGCGGGCCACTGCCAGTGCATTCCAGGATCTACGCGTAAGTGCGCATGTACGAATACGAGTACGAGTACGTACCCTATCTGGCCCTGTGCGCTACTACGACATGCCGTGCTGTACAGTGTATAGTATACTCATACTCTAGTTGTTATACAGTATGTTACAGCTCGAGCGGCCCGACGAACTTCTCCGCATTAGGGCCCCTCCTGCGTCGTACTGCCCGACGCCACCAGCGCTCGCATACGGTACACGGTACACGGTACACGGCGCCGGCCCCGCCAGCGACTTCATCAATGCATCACGAACCGTCTATCCATCCATCCATCCATCCATCTATCTATCTATGAGTATCATGCGTACCGTGGGCCAGCGCCGACAAGGACGGGCCTGCCAGTGCCAGTGCCCAGGAGCCTTAATCCGCGCGCGGCCGCTTAGGAGTGTTTCGCGTTGCGCGTACTTACTGCTACGCCCGTGCGACGTACGTCTCGAAGCTTGATCCCAGATGGGTGAGTTCCATGTTCCATGTTCCATTTTGATTGCGATGGAGGGGTCTATATGGGAGGATACGGTACTAGTGTCAGGTCAGGTTAGGTTAGGTCGAGCTTGGGTGATAGGCGGGCTCTGGCTCTGGCTCGAGCTCATTGACATGAGAGCTTGTCTGTCAATGACGTGAATATGCATGCATGGTGTATTCTTGCCGTTATGCGTGCCATGGGTGAGTCTGAGCCTCGAGGAGCCCAGGCTGCAGCTATGGCTACGGCCGGTGTCGACGTCAATGCAGCAGCATATACTTAGCTATAGGCAGGCGCAGGCATGGGCATGGGTATGGGTATACTGGGCTTGCCATTTGTGCTTTGTGCTTTGTTCTTTGTATGGGACTGGGATGCTAGTTGTAGTAGGGTGGCAACGCTTATTGTGTTGGTGCAATGTGGGATGTGGGACGTGCGATATTTGGGGCTGCTCTGTGGGCGCGCTGTAATAACCTGTTGCGCGTTGCTATCTTCTCTACGCCGTGCGCCGGGCAGCGATCAGTACAAATACACCGTGACAGTACTAGTACGTGCCCTTGTGCCAAGTGATAATTTAATTGCCTGGTGCTTCTTCGATGCTGCGGAGCGACGCCCCGCTCGCTCCTATCGTCCTGCAAATCCGTCAATCCGTCACATTCGTCCCGAAGATGATGTTGTCGCATGCAACAAATGCAGGTCCAAAAGTAGAAACAAACATAGCCCTGCACGGACAAACGGGGCAATCACCCCGTCCGTCCGCCCGCGCGTCTGGACTAGTACTATGTCACGGTATCGTCGGTGCTCAGCTGCGCCTGGACCCTATAGCTAGGTAGTGTATATCAGCCTGGATACATACGCATATACATGCTCGGACGTACCTTCATACCTCTGTTCGCCTCATGCAGCAAGGCGGTGTCCCTGGCACTCGACACTTGGCATGTCTCCTCGGTCGAGCTCCGAGTCGCCGCTTCGAGCTTGTTCAGCCGCCCTGACGCGCCTGCTCGGGCATCCGCTTTGGACTCTCCATTTACCGAGATAGATGCCGTCTAGGTCTAGCCTGTCCGAGTCATGCCAGTGCCAGTGGGGGATCGACAGGGACTCGGGGCTCGAGACGTCGATGCCGCGATCATATGGGCCAATCGCGTCCACTGCAGCTGGTACGTCGAGAATCATGTCAATGCATACTTGCAGATGCTGCCGGTGCCGGTGTGGGCCTGCCGAGACTCGGATCTCAGGCTGCTTGCAGTCGTCCAAGTGAGTAGCTGAAGTTTGACAACATTCCATCGACGCATCGATGGCTGCTGTCCATGCACTATCCACTGCAGCACTTAGCCTGAGCCAAGTCGTTTCATTGCACTGTCCTTAGCTTAGCTTGGCGCGTGGCGGCTCGCGCTACATACCAGTCTGCCTATGGCATTGATGCCAATTGTGGACGTCGACTCGGACGTCGACAGGTCGGTGCTGGTGCTGGTGCTGGTGCTGATGCTAGTGCGCGTGTCTGACATCGCAGACATTTTAGAGTAGCAGAATGGCAGATCGGACTGGAGCGGCATGCTGTAGCTGTAGTTTCATCGATGGAGGAGGAGATAAACGGTCGCACGTACTACTCTCCGAGTCTACTGCCAGTGGGACGGGCCCCCCTGTGTACATCTGAATATTGCGATTCACGGACTCAGAGGACCCGGCTCGGAACCTCGGGTGGACTCGCATCGGTCGCCGTGGCGGGTGCGGCGACCCTCTTCCGGTCCACGCGTACCTCAGGAACCAGGTCCGGAGACATCGGAGACCACGCCACCCCGCGCCTGTCCGTGTGGCGCGGAGCTTGTGAACTTTCAATGAAGTACTCCTTGCATTTTACTTGAACCCTATGTCTATGTCACGGTGCTACAAACAGCTCTTGCATGACAATGACACTGCAGCTGGACAAGCTTGACGTTCGGAATCCATCTCCATCTCCACCTCCACCGCGCCTAGACTTGTTTCAACTTTCGCCCTAGGACTAGGACTCGCCTTTGGACTTGCCTCTTATGCTGGCTCGGCGAGATCTCTGCATGGGTACGTGCTTACTTTCCTGGAGCTTTGCATACCAGCGCTAGTGCCAGTGTCAGTATCAGTGCTAGGAAGGACAAGGATGGATCCAGACACCATCTACAGGAGCTTCCGAACTGCCGACTATCCACCATCCAATGGCCTGCACCAATCGCGTCAGGAAGCATGAAGCGTGCAGCGTGATAGGTGGCCCGCGACCCGCGAAAACTGCGAAGGTGCCAGCCGAATCAGACTGGGGCCGAGCGAAGCGCTGAGAACGGGGCCGGGAGCGGGAGCGGGAGCCACGGTGTGTTTTTTCTCCTCTTCCTTGTTTCAGGAAGCAATCGGCGTGGGTCCAGGACTCTTTGACCGCAACTTAGGCTGCAGGCTGCCAGGCTTTGCTTGCGTTCGCCCCGTATGGTGCGAAAGCTACGCCGCATCGCCCGCGAAGTTTTCGCGTTTCTGCATTTTTTTTTCGTGTTCATTTCGGGGTTGGGGTCCGATCGCAAGGCGGCTCGGGTTATGGTTCCGACCGTGGCACGTCCCTCACCCTTCCATACTTACTATTTACAGTGCTTTGCATAATAAACTGCAGGTCGCATCATCCTGCGCGTTGTTTGTTATAGCCAAACATTACCTTAAAGGGGACTCGAGGGCACTCTGATTGGCTGGTACGTAAGCCAAATTACCCTTTTCGGCAATATTTGGCTACTACAAACAAAGCGTAGAAAGACGCGACCTGCAGTTTATTATGCAAAGCACTGTACCGCATTCGCTCACGCAATCCGTACAGCACATCATTGGCACGAAGGCATCAGACGCGCTGTTGACTTGCTGGGATGTTTCCGCTGGCGCCCTTCCCTGCTTCGCGATCTGCTTCCGTGCTCTCCTGGCGTCCGCGCTCCCGCTGCCCGCGCGCGTCTGAATCATGCTCCGCTGTGCGCGTACTTATGCGCCCGGGCTGCATGGACACGGACACGGACGCGATGATGCGGGGCGCACATCGCGTTCACAGGTGTCCTTGTATCACGAAGTCCACCGGCCGGGTGCTCGAGGGCCCATCCTGCAAATCCCGTCCTCGCATCACGAAGTCCGAAGTCCTTCTCCCCTTGTTCTCCTCTCGTCCTGTCCTGCCGTACCCAGCCCAGTCCCAGTCCCGGTTCCACGCCCAGGGCCCCATTTCCCCGAGTATTAGCGTTTCGAAGCTGATGCGCCGGTCGATGACGATAAGTACCTATACATTGCGCCGCCTGCTCCGCTTTCCCCGTGCGCGCGCGTGGACTGCGGTAGGCGCCTCGGGCGCTTGCAGCGGTGAGTAACCACGTTGCGTTGTCTTTTGTCTCTGAGATCACTGGGATCGATGTCGTCGAGCGCATCCGGCTGTCCATTCCCATCGCCCGGCGTCCATTCGCTCGCCCGTGTGGCAGGACTGTAGGCCCACCTGACCGGGCACGTACCCAGTATCGGCAGATAGACATCTTATGTCCTTATCTTATCTGCGATCCGGGTGCTTCTTGCGGTGGCTGAGGTGGCTGAGAGGACAGATGCGCGATCTTCAGCCACCGCGCCCCGGATCGGCCAAGGCCCAAGCTGGGCTCATTATGGCGTGCTCCCTCGACACGAACAATAACAGACTGCTCACGCGCACACCCGACGCTCGCTATCGCGGCCATCGTGCCCACGGCCCCAGCTCTGCACTCGCAACTATCGGCATGGTGCCCGCTCGCTTAGCGCAACGTGCAGCGTGCAGCGTGACTGCCGTTCTCACCTTTCATTAACCTTCCCTTCCCTGAAGGCGTGGCGTGGCGTGGTTCTTGTTCTCGAAAACTAACGTAGCTGAAGCTGTGCGGGAACGTGCCCTGCATCTCTGGTCCTGTGGCTGCGGTGTGCGGATTGACGTGGGCTATCACCGCGTGGCCGCTCCAGAGTCCAAAGCCCAGAGCCCAGAATCATAATGCAGCAGCTGAAGCCCGTCTTCATCATCCGTCTCGGGACTTGCCTATCGCCCATTGCCAGCCTGCCCACGCATGTTACGTACTGTCTTGCCTTGCCTTGCAGTGGGCTTTCCCTGTTGCAGCTCTGTGCTGACGGCACAGCGGCAGCGGAAGGAAGACGACGGAAGCATTTGGGAATCCGCGGCCTGCGAATGGTCGATGGGGTCGTGGGGTCGTGGGGTCGTGGTGTGCCTTTCACACCGGACCCTGCGGATTCGCGTTAATTGTCACTTGTGTCGCGCTGGCTTACCAGGATTTCGAAGTCCCAAGCCGAGGATTCCCACAGTCAGTTTATAGGTACATGTACATGTACATGTATGTTTTCCGTTCCGTCATGATCAGAAGCTGCAGCTGAGTTTGATGAGATGTGTGTAGGCCCTAGGTGTGTAGGGACTCGGGACTTCAGCACTATGATCAGTACTCGGGACTCGAAGCGTGATGCATCAATAATCAATGTCAATGTTTGGATAAAACGGGGTTTGAGTTTGGGCCTGAGACTTAGACTAGTACTTGATCATGGAGAGTATAGGATACTTACTTGGATTATGCGTATGACAGCGGTTTGCACCCCGACACGCGTTTTCCATCAATGTTCGACTGCGAGTCCAAATCCGCATCCGGGCGTCGTCGGCCCTGGCGCGGGCGGTGTATTATAATGGCGCCAGTCGCCGAAGGACATCTGAGCAAACCAGGTGCGCAAACAAAACAATGAGGACGATGCGCGTCCGCGAAGGCGCTGCAGATCCCGCGTACTAAACGCGTTGCGGGGTTTCCTCGTGGTGTGGCCCACTTGGCACTAGCAACTTCTGGTACCGCCTTCCCAACACGTGCCCGGTACGGTGCGCATTTCATCGAAGCGAAGCGAAGCAAAAGCAAAGCGAGGACATGATAATGAAAATTAGAATTACTAGTTGCTACAGCCTACAGGTCCGTGGAGGGAGCGAGTCACGATGCCGGGCTCCGGGCTAGAGCCGAGGGAGAAGGACATCGAATACTTATACGTCCGCAGCTGGAGCCTGGCAGATATGGATATGGATATGGATATGGGGGACTGGAGCCTGGAACCACGAGCCACGAGCCATTTCAACTGACGACCATCGATGCGCCGCCCTTATCCACGGTGAGGCGTATCCGATCCCCCTCATCGACGTCCTTGAACTGCACGATACGATACCCGCGATGAGCACGAACGATAGTAACAATGACGCGAGAAACGGCGCGGCCAGTACTCACCGTGAGCTCGCGCGTCCTGTGCAGGCTCTCGATCTCGTCGATGCGCGCGCGCACGCCGTCCAGGACCTCGTCGAACCCGTCCTCCTCGACGACCTCGCGCGCCGCTTGCAGGATGAGCATGGAGTCCGGGCGCACGTCGTGGTTGATCTGGTAAGGGTGAGGGAGGCCGTGAGTATCGTGGATAGCGCACGATGGGCGATGGGTGTGCGCAGCTTACATCGATGGAGATGATGTTTTTGCGATCCAAATCTACGAGCGGACGTGTCAATTCACCGAGCCGATAGCTGCAGCGCGATAACCAGTGCGACGCACCCTCCAGGAAATCAGCCCGCGTCATAATTTGACGACAGCGATACTACAGAGGAAAGCGTCCACAACGTCAACACCTGAGTAAAAAAAGAGCAGAAGAGGGCGCACGTAAGGCAAGGATGGCATGGGCAGGTCCTGCGCCGCCTCGACCGACAGCTCGCCCGCGGCCACCTGCTCATCGCGCTTTTTCTCATCCTCCAACCGGATCTTCACGAACTCGCGCAACAGCAGCCACGTACACGAGCTCCATTTTTGCTGCCCCCGCGTCAGCATACCCTGCCAGTGCTGAACACGAGCGAAAGAAAGCACGCACCTCGTCCATGACGTCGTCGTCGCAGTCCGGGATGAGCCCGACCTGGCTGAGCAGCCAGCCCTTCTCCACGTCGAGCATATGGCGCGCMTGCCGACGAGGTCCCGCGAGCGCGCGACGCGGTTGAGGTACGCGAGGCGCCCGCCGACGAGCGCGGTCGCCTCTGCCAGCACRTCCTGCGGCGGCAGCGGCAGCTTCGTGTAGTAGCGCATGCGCAGGCACGCGCGCCGCGCTCCTCGGAGTTGAGATCGTAGATGGTCAGCACCTGGACATGTGCGAGTTAGTTTGTGGAAGCACGAGGGGGTGGAAGGGGGCATAAGGAAGATGGAAGGGATAGGGGATGGAAGGAGAGGGGTGTGAAGGACGAGGAGGGAGGAGGGAGGACGGAGGGCAAAGAACCCACATGCATGCGGCTTGCGTTCTTGCCTGCGCGAGGGTCAGCGGGTGGGCGCAAGGGGAATACGGAAGGGGGACTAACGCAGGACGAAGAAGGGCCAGAAGTCGTCGCTGCGGAAGACAGATGCGTGATCAGAACGTGGGATGTGACTGCACGAAGGGGCATCCATCCGTCCGAGGAAACAGGAAATTACTCACGAGCTGAACACGACCGTCAGGATCCCTGCGCGGTGCAGATCGCGAATTCACAAATATAAGTGGTGAACAATGAGTAATTGGCCATCGGGTGCAGCACGCCGCGGGGGGCGGATGCAGGGAGGACATGCTCACCGCTCGCAGCCCAGGCCTCCGCGCGCTGCTGCAGCTGCAGGAGCATGTTCTGCCCGCCCTCGTCGTTATTAAAGTAATGCACATTGTTTAGCACCAGCACGAGAGGCCTCCCCGTCCGCCGCGCACAACGCAGGGCGACCTTCTCGAGCTTGTTCATAACTGCCAGCATGTACAAGATGCACATGTTCCCAGTTAGCAAGATCCCCACTTGAAGTTAAAATTAAACTTAGACCACGCACCTCGCTCGACATCCAGCCCGGGGCCGCCTGCCGGTGTTCAATATCCACGTTCACGTTCACATTCACCGTTCGTTTCCCGGTGAGTCGGCATTCATGCAGCCAGGCAATCAGAACGCACGCACCTTCCCGCGGATCTCGCCGCTGGAACAGCCCCGTCTGCGAGTCCTCGTTGTATTCATAGTTGAGAGCCTTGCCCAGACGCAGCCGGAACACCTCGAGATCGGGATGCGCGTCGCACATGGCGACGCCCTCCGCGAGATTGGCCTGCATCGAGTCCAGGACCATCGTCGTCTTCCCTGCGCCCTGTTCACGGCGCATTTGAAACACATAGTCAATATTCCGCATTCCGCATTCCACAATCACGCACGCAAGGCGAGAAGGGGAGGAGGGAGACGGCGCACCTTGGAGCCAAGCAACATGAAGTAGTGCCCCGTTTCCGCGCCGTGGATGATGCGGTCCAGGATGTCCTGCTCCTTGCGCCTGAGATGCTGCGTCCACGGCCCGTCCTCGACCTCGAGCTCGTCTATCGCCTCCGAGAGCACGCGCTCCTCGGCCGACCGCTTCGAGTGGACCGCCAGCTCCAGCGCAGGGTCGTACCCGCCCTTGAACGCCTGCTCAATCTGTGCGATCCGCAGACATTCAGACTTGTACTCACGTCCACACTGCACCAGTGTTGGCCGCGCAGCATCGGAGCAAACACGCACCTTGTCCAGAACGTTTTTCTTATACCATGCGTAGTACAGAATACCACCGACAAACGCTAGAGGTACATATTCGTGAGCTAACCATGCACGTCTTTACATCCGACGCGCGCTGGCGCGCAGAATGTGCGCACACGCCAGCAACCACTCTACAAACCAACACACCGTGACTGCAGAACACTCACCTATCCCGATACCCATGAGCGCCGTCAACGCAGCATCCAGCGCCAGCGACCTCGTGAACGTCCCCGAGCTCCCAGAGTCTCTACTCCGTGACGCGCGAGGTTCACGCTCCTCTCTGGTGTCCCTTGACCTGCCCTCGTCCGACTTATCTCCAAGGCCAGAGGATCCCGGAACCGGGAAACGCGAGGCCTGGCTCTGTGAGAGCAGCCGTCGCGTCTCCCACAGCGCCAGACGCGAGCGCGACGCGTAGAATGACGATGTTGATGTTGGACCTCCTGGAAGCGTGAGGTGGCGGTTAACACGAAATGCTGCGGAGAGGAGGTGCCTCATATGCTGCGAAGCGTGTCGGAGAGCTAGGGAAGCTCGTCAGCTCGCTGTACCGTGCCATTCCACCTAATAATATTACTCGCTCACCGGTTCAATCGTTTGGAGGCGTTACACACGGCGAGAGAGGCTGGAGGGGAATGACGAAGGCGGGTGTACAGCCAAAGTGAAACATGCTGCATCAATAATATTCTTAGGCTTGGAGTCGTGTGATACCAAGGTGCGCGCGTCACAGCGCTCGACGACGATTGCTATGCCACATTTGCCAAGCAGCACTCAATTGACCGCTGGGCGAAGTCCGGCCAAACCTCAACTCAGGCAGGACCGAATCAAACAGATGGAGGGGAATGGGCACCCCGTTAGATGCGGGCACCCAGAAGAGACAGTTCTATTCCCCTCGTTAGATCCCGGACTTGTAGTAGTAGCTGGTAAGTAACGTCGACACCATGAGAAGCACAAGACATAACGCGTAACGAGACAAAGGTGGGCAAAACAGAAGGAGGAAGGGGAGAGGTGGACAATGATGCATGATGACGGGGGATGGGCGATATAAGTAGCCTACACTACAGCGCACATTAGTATATACAGATTGTTCCTTGCACACCTGGATCAGCCCAACGACAGCTGTCGGACAGAATGGGCATTCTCCACATCTACATCCCGACAATCCCCCTTTGGCTTGTCGAGAGGTTTGCGAAGACACGAGCGAGCCGTCAAGCTTCATGCAGTGATCGCGACCGCCGGCTTCGCGTCGCTCTTCTTGTTCTCCGCCTCCTTCACCGCCGCCTCTGCCTGGCTCTTCTTCTCCTCCACCTCCTTCATCTTCCGCTCCAGCGTCTCCTTCGCGCTTGCATCTCCGGGCTTGTTGAACGTCACGCTCCGGTGGTGGCTCGCTCCGCCCATTGATCCCGTCTGCGGCGTCGCCACGCTCACCAGCGGTGCCCCCGTCGACAGTCCGCGGTGGAACGTCGTCGGCAGCACCCGACCCTCAGGATGCTGGAACGGGCACGTCGCCCCGCGTGCAGGCCGCTCCGAAACGACAGGGCTGCGTCACGTTCCGTGTCGACGAGGCAGGGTGCTGGAACGTGCAGCCTGGCCGCGTGCACGCGGCACCGTACCGGCAGGGGACGTGCGATTGGGGTGTCGACGCGGGAATGGGTGCGGAGTGCGGTTTCGGTTGTTCGACAGCTGTGTACGATTTATTAGTTGCAAAACAACGGCTATAATTCGGGAACGGCGTACCGAGCTGGGGATTTACGGCCGCGGGCGATACGTGCGCCTTGATACAATCCTTGTCCTTGCAGTTCTTCCCCTGCTCGCATGCCTCGTTGCTCAGTACCATCCCGCTCTCCGGTGTTGCCACTGGCGACGGGTGCGACCACCGACAGTGCGCATTCGTGCACTTCAGCCCGAACTTGCACAGCGTCGGCGACTGTGGTCTGTCTGGCACGGCAAACGCGGGTGCAGCTGCTTGAGGCACTTGAGGTGCAGGCGCAATGATAGTTGGTGTTGAGATCGTCGGCGCGGTAGGCTGAGAAGTAGACAAAGATGGTGTCTCCGCAGCCGCTGCAGCCTCTGCCGCACCACTCGACGCCTCTGAGGGCCCATGGTGTCCTGCCGACGGCGGG
>SEOQ01000688.1:0-15534 GCA_004679275.1 Dentipellis fragilis
CTGCTTCAGCGTCGCATGAATACGGAGTCGTCAGTAAAGATAAGAACGGTATGGACCGAGGGCTTACCTCGCGTACCAGTGCACTACATGACAGTGGAAGGCCTATAATACCCTGTGCGACATCAAACACAGCGATCAACATGTCTGCAGATCTCGACGACATCGGCGTCATCTATGTGACCTGCGTATCAGTAACGAAGAGCCAGCCACTATCCAGACGCGATCCATGGAAAAGGCAATTGAATAGAATTAAGTTGGTAAGGATAGAACAAGGGTTTTGAAGGGCAGATGAAGAGTGGTTCGAAAGCAACCAGACTGCCCCTAACTTCGCGGACGGCGTTCGCTGGACACGGACACCAGACGCGTAGCTTGGAAGATGGGGCGTCGTAACAGAGACGATCTCCTGCACGTACACAACCTTATATGCTGCATTTCCTGTCGTTCAGAAGAACAAGGACTGCCTGATTAGCTGAAGAACAAGCAATGTTGACTACAAGGACTGCTGAATCGGGGTTTGGGGAGACAAAAGGAAATTGAAGTTCCGCTGGCGGAGATTGAAAATGGTGGTGAGGAGGGGATCGTCAGAGGTTGGGTCACTTCACAAGGTCTGACCACCGCGATCTCGGTGTCACAGCAGTATGCTCTCCTCGTCGTCCTCGACGGCGACAACCACAGCGCCCTCAACTTACAAGGGCAAGATCACAAACCGCTCATGGCAGCAGCTTCCTCCTGAGATCGTTAGGTTTGTCGCCCCTTGTTGGCGTCGCCACAACACCATTGACGACTTCACGTCTACAGACTGATCGCGACCCACTATCTCCTGGACGTGTCCAGGGCCTCATACTGTCCGATAACATGGGAGACGCGTGAGCTGTGGCCATCTCGTATGGTCTATACTGCCCTCCGCGACGCGTTGGAGGTCCAAAAGCTCATGCAGCTCTGTCCGTCCTGGCATATAGCGCGTATGTGGTACCGCTATTGTTCTCGGGCCCAAGGCTGACGGTCTGCTCTTCCTTGTAGTGGAGACGCATCTATTCTGGAAGCAAGCATGCTCCGTCGTCGACTCCCTCGACGCTCTCGCTCACATCGTCCACTACAACACAACTTCATCGGCTCTCCTTCGCATGACACCGTTCCGACACTTCCGTCAAATCATGGCGAGCAGTTGCACTATATGCCGCATCAACACACCGTACACCAATAATGGGCTCACAATGGGCAAGCGCGAACTTGCCGTCCCTCTCCTGGGCGTAATCCGCACATGCAAGGACCATCGCAAGACTGCCTTTTGCGGCCTCTGTCTTCGGGAGGCACCTCTATGCGGCGAGATGGTAACCTCAGAGGCTGCCATGGTTGCCTGCACGGACAACGAGGACACATTTACTTGGCCGAACGTTGCTGCGACATGTCGTTCATGCCGTGGCGAGTGGCTTTGGCGGCGTATGAGCACCACAGTAGCGGATCGCGAGGCCGTCGGAGGCGGCCCTCCTCACTGGTCTGCACTCGACTGGGAGACTCGCCAAAGCATAGATGCCTTTGTTGAGACCGGGGAGGGACTCCTCAACGACGTCATCAGCACAGCGCGGGAGAGATGGTGGCTCAGGCGATTTACTCGCATCGCAGACTTCATGGAACAAGCCGTGGCTGCCAACAGACTGGATATGCGGACCAGCGGGTACGACAGCGATGGTACTCGGGCGACAGACGACGCCCGAAGCCTTGACGATGCGGCGTCCGTGGATATTGATGGCGAGGACTACGACGCCCTCGCCATGGCCGAGGATTCTCACAGCGTGCGCGAGCTTGCCATTAGCGGCTGGGCTCGTGACCGGATCCTCGACGGCTGCTGGGTTAGCCCTGCAGACGAATGGTATCACAATCGACCCGGGGAGTACACCTCGACGCATCCAGCACCATGGTCTCTGGATGGCGATCAAGGTGAAGAAGTTCATCCGACGCCCATGATCGCGAAGCAGCCTCCAGCACCCACCTTCCAGCTCGCCGAGAACCTCTATCACTCGTTCGGGCGTACTATGAAGGAGCTCTTGTTGCCTGCTATGCAGAATATCGTGCGGCAGGTCGTTATGCAAGAAACTGGCGACCCTGTCATGCGCGTCGCGCGGATGGAGATTGATGATGTACTACATATTCTCCGTCAAAGCTGGCCTTGGTGCAAGGAGCTTCGTCACGAGAGAGTGCATGTCAATCTCCGACCATCGCGAAAGGAACGCGAGGACGATTCTAGTTCAAGCTCGAAGTCGGACGAGTCGCACGCCACAAGCCCGGTTCTCAGTACCACTACCCTGCAGACAACGCCGTCGCCTCCCCCGACCGGCAACAAGGAGAAGGACGATGCATCTGCGAACTCGCCGGTCGCTGATCACGTGAGCCCTATTGGATCGACGGACGATATCATTCCGTTAGAACCGTCAAACATGTTGCATCCCATTCCCTACGTCCCGTCTACCATCGCAACCCTGCCGAGTTACTCACAAGAGGCTTTCAGGGCGGTATGTAATATCTCGACGTACCTCGCGTCGCCTTAACTGATCTTTGTCTGTCTAGGTCTGGAGAGAGGCTTGTAGCCCACTATATGCGTGCCGCTGCAAGATCTGTGAGCGGGCCATGCTCAACGCAGGTGGATCAAGACCTGTCCAGAACGTAGTACCGGTGCCGACGCAGGCCGCGCCACCACCTGCGCCACCACGTTCTCCGGTCCGTCCCACGGAAGTCCATCTCCAAGAGGCAGAGTATCAAGAAGAGGAGGAGGAAGAAGAGGAAGAGGTAGACGAGCAGGAGCAAGAGGAGGAAGAGGAAGAGGAAGACTTGATGATGCAAGCTATCGAATATTCCAAGTTCTTACCGGGCGTGACACCCCGCAAGCGCTCATCCGAGGACCTCGACGATGAAGATGTTGTCGAAGACCGCGACAAGTCCTCAGACGACTGCGAAACGGAGGAAAGCACCACCGTGGACAGCTCTAAAGATGCACCTCGCGACCGCACACCACCCAAGCGCGCTAGGACGACAGGCGTGTTCTCTCCGCTTACCGTGTCCGAGGCGGATGGTGGTCGACTGAAGAAGCGGCCTTCGGAAGAGCGTTCTTTGCTTCTCGGCGACAGCGAAGAGGGCGATCGCAAACGGGCTCGGGTGGATGTACGCTCGGTGGAGGAAGAGGTCGTGTCGCCACCCGCTTCGAGCGATGTGACTGGCACGACCCCAGGGGCAGATTCGTCTGAAGCTGAGGAGGATCGAGGGCGACTGACGCGATCAGTCTCTGGCGCGGTTGCCGTGGGTGCCACTGAGTAGACGCGTGAAGCCCGGCATGCATTGTTGTACCACTTAACGTACGTCGCCTTGTCCTCTCGTCATGTCCTAACCCGTCTAATTTCGATGCAGTTTCAATTTGATGTATTCAATCAACACCCTGTACCCCGCTCACATCCCCGACATCCCTCACTTCACCAACCTTCCCCACATCTCGCTCCACCACCCCCGTGTAAACGACTGTCCTGACCTTGACCCTGTACTTGTATCGCATGCATGCCTTTTCTTTTCCTCCTGCCTTGTTTGCCTGTTCCCAAGTCTCCTTTTCTTCATGAATGAACACTTCCTCCCCGTCACCCTCCCCGTCCACATTCCTAAACCCCATTTCCGTTTCTCCGCATGCTTCTTTCTGGCTGCTCTTTCTCTCCGTTTCGCTCGCACGACGAGCCCCGTCGTTGGTTGGTTGATTGAATAGTGCGTGATGGTGTGTATTTTGTATCTGCGATTGGCTGCCGGCTTGTGCAATAGACATTCTGTTCCGGTTGTCCATTGACATCTCGGCACGCGCGTTCGACGCCCGGAGTAGTCGTCGTCGCAAGCGTGATCATGAAGTTGCTCCGCCTGTGCATGTCGACCTTCCGCATGACCAACTTGAATCACCCTCTTAGGATGCCCTCGTACCAGTGCTGCGGAGATGCGAAAGCTTACGGGCTGCTCGACACTAACTTAACATTGGTCCGCCCTTAGGATGGTTTAATTGCGTCAGAGAGTGCCGGCAAGGCTTCGGATCCCTATCTAATCGCCCCTCGAGCTCGGGGCCCGGGGTCGCATGCGATGCGGAACAGATAAGTACTTCGGGTGCAATTTCATTAAGGACCCTCGGAGATCTGGAAGAGGAATCTCGGAACACACACGGCTGCTTCAGAGCTTCAGAAGACGTCGCTTTCGACACAAGCAACTTTTTCATTGCCGAGCGAGTCATTTGACGCTATAACGGATCTGCTTAATCTATCCTATGGAGTGCAACTGGACGCCGCGGGGTGCAGATGGCGCTGTAGCCTGTTACGGTGCTGTAGCGTCCCGCACTTGCCGCAGAGGGTAAAAAAAGCTACACGACCCCGCATCGATCGCATTCGCACGTCGCTTTGAGTTCGACTTCGAGGGTACCGGTTCTAGTTCCCGGTGCGCGCTGCGTTGTATTGGGGGTGCAGTGCTACCAGTGGTGTCATTGTACGGCATCGACATCCAGGAAGCTTACGGTTTGATATCCACACGTTGGCTGCGGCGAGTAAAGAAGACGCAGAAGACGCAGCGGTGATGCAGACGTAGAGCTATACTTACACTCTGCTTGTCTCGGTTCGTGCAAGCGTCGTTTGGGACCGAAACCTGAAGCCGCTTCGTGACCGCAAGCAGGCGCTTTGATGATCATGTCCGCCGCATTCGAACTTGGTCGATAACTTCGCGAACTGAGGTTGGACGCCTGGTGAGATGGCGTTAGCGAGAATGCTTCTCGTTGTTTCGAGATGTCCCCGCGGGCCATCGGGCGCCGCGCATTCAACGTCCATGCGCGAGCTTCGAGATGAGAGGTTCGTGATGGGCCCGGGAGCTAGCTATCTTGGGCGTTATCGAAGAGATACGGAATTTGCAAAGAAAGAAGCGTCATGCGGGAGGCTAAGTCAAGTTAGAGCGCGAAGCGGTGGTTTGAATTGAGAACCACAAGCTCGAGTGCAGAACCACACTCAGCTTCGAATGGGGAATTGTCCATGGTTGAATAATGAATGGCGATCTGGGTAACTTGTCTTCCCCGATTGAATCATGGGATAAGCAGCGTCTATCGAACTGAGATGTCGGGCGAGGAAGTCGAGAAGGATCAGAGTCGATGCGGGGATAGAGCGTTTATTTCTGTATCGTATTGAAAGCAGGGTTCAGTCGACGCTGGAAGGCGCGCTCCGTGCCACCAATGTCCAGGCTAACAGACGGCCAGGCGTTATTTCGGTTATACGATGACATATGCCTAGGAGGTGAAGAACCAGCCTGATCAAAAGACGCACTACGGCATGCGGAGATTGCGCTCACCTTTTGCTTTCCCCAACACGCCCCACGTACCAAGACATATTCGGACACTGCGAGTCTGTGTGATCAGTCCCGAAGAAGCCGCCAAAAACTTGAGGTTGTGATAGGTGCTATCCACGAGGGTATATATGGTACTTCGTAAGTCCTCTTCATGCAACGCAGGGCTGTAAGTAGTTCGAACCAACGGCCATCAAATGAGAACGGGCTCGCAGCGGCATGCAAGATGGGGTGAATTGTTAGACATACAGACAGTCGATAGAAGTCCGAAAATATTATGAAGAAAGAACGTGCAGTATGAAAGTCAGACGGGCCACGCACGCAACTGTCCGAGATACCCGTATCTATCGTAACGACCGCCAAACTAATCGTGGTCCGATCAACCATGCAGAGCCGCTCGTCGGGCTCGCCCACGGCGAGTCACTGCTTGCTGTGGAGTCGTTACAGCAGCAGTGCACCTATCAACGCGCCCATGGCGCTAACTGCGATCGTCGCGCCTCCTGCTCTCCAGCTACCGAGTTGTGTTCCACTCGCAGAATTGGGGCTGCCTTGTGCGCCTGAGTTGGTTTGTGAAGCAGAAGGAGGTGACGAGGAGGATGGCTGGGTGGAAGAGGAGGATGGCTGGATGGAAGAGGCGGAAGAAGGCGCGGAAGAGGAGGTGGGTGGAGGGAAGGAAAGGGACGTGCTCGTGCTTGCGACCGCACAGAACTGGTCGGCCAGTGCTTCCGCGTTGGATAGGTCGGTTGGACAATTGGACGATACGCACGAGGCGAGACCGCGAGGGAAGGTCCTGCAGTTATTTATATAACAATGAGCTCATGTCACGCACGAAGTGAAGAAGTGAAAGCATGGTAACGCACGCATTGGTGCAGAAGCAATTCACGTCGGTGACACTGGTGCAGTTGGCGTTGGCGACGGAATTGTCAAAGCAAGAGATTACTGTTCGAAAAAACAAGGCGATCAGTAATTGTCTCTCAAAAGGAAGCAGGGTTGCCGAATGCAGGACGATAACACCCCAACTTCCAACTGAAGGAGATTCGGAAGAAGGAGTGCGAATTCAAACTCACCACAAGTCGAATACCCGGATAGCGTCGGGAAAGCTGCAGAACTGGTTGTAGTGGAACTTCTTGAGAGGCTGCTTGGGCTGACAGTGATTGGAATGACAGAAGACGAGCCATTTGCTCCGGTAACTGTCACCGATGATACAGGGAGCGACACTGAGGATGCTGCGGAGGCATTGGATACTGCGGAGGAGCTCGAGGAGTGTGATGAAGTGGCGGAGGCTGGCGAGGATGTCTGTGCGCCGGCGAGGGTGACGGCGGCGAATAAGACTAAGGAGCTTGAGAGAGCATGCATTTCGAATGTTTCCTGTGTTCAGTGGGGGTCGATACTTGCGAGGCTCTTGGTGGTAAGAGAAAAAGAGTGACAAGGGAATTGAAGGCGTACAATGCCCTACGGCTTCTAATTGTGCTTATGTGGGTGCTCCGTCAGACGTCCCACGAAAAAAGTTTGCGGATCTGTTGTATGTCTGAGTAGGCCGACAACAGAGGAGGTGCTGCGAGGGAGAACAAAGGCTAGAAGAAGGGGTGGCAAAGTCGAAGAGGATGTCTATGATAGAAAGTGTGGGATCATAGAGCCTGGCTCAGACTCGCGTTGACTTTGCTCGGTTTATTTAACGGACTAATTGACTAAACGACAACTGAAATCATAGGGCACTTAGCTCAGTGGTAGAGCGCGCGCTTCGCAACTGTTGTAATTGCGCGAGGCCGGGAGTTCAATCCTCCCAGTGTCCACTTCATGATGAAGCTATTGTTTTCATTTTTGTTCTTCATTTCCCTCTGCATACGTTTCGCAATTGCCTTCATTTGTTTCGTAGGCAAAATCACTGAAGCAGGACCTATTTTGTTATCCATACACCCACAAAGGCCTGATGTCAATTCTCGATCTCATGCTATCTTCTAACACAGAAGATAAACCGCTCGTCGTCCGTCATCTAGTCCAAAAAACATGCCCGCAGACCCGGCATACCAGCGCACTCACTGCACAAATACCTCCTCCAGCTCCCTCTGCGCCCCCAACAGCCTCTCCTTTCTTCTCTCAAGTTGCCCGCGCACTGCCCGCCTCTCCTCAGGCTCCGCCAGCAACCTACGACAGTTCTCATACGCATCTTCCCCATTCACGCCGAGGCCGCGGAAGATCGCACTGTCGAGCCCATCCAGAATCCCCAGTACAAGCGACTGGTCGAGCGTCATCGGGACGTTGTCCACGAAGCGCTTGTAGGCCACTGCGGTACACGTGTTAATAGGATCCGCATACCCATTACGTCCACTGTAGACAGTGGTGCGCGGGAATTCGAAGGATATGGGCTGCACACCTTGGAAGTACGCCCGTGCGTCAGCCATGATCCCCAGCGCCGATGCCATAGGATCGAGGGTATTCACGGTCTCGCTCCTAGTGCTTGTCTGGGCTCTCGAGCTCGATGTGTATCCCACAGGACGTTCCTCTGGAATGAAAACCCCGTTGATAAAGGGGCGGGACGGGTAAATTGCTTCTGCTAAACATTTCTCTTTGATCGGCCGTGCTGTGGGACGTTGTCTCCGAAGGTTTGTGAAATGCTCGAGGGACTTGGCACTATAGTCGAGGAAGTAGTGCCGGTTACGTGTGTACGGCTCCGCCTCGCCCTTGAGCAAGAACTCGATGCGCGGGAGCGTCTGTTCCGCGAAGGCGCGGATGTGCTCCGCTACGATGTATCTGCACAAGCATAGGCCCGCATATCTGTTAATGTTGAGGCGGAGATGAAGGAAAGGAGAGGACACACGATACTCGGCCTTTGAGCCCCCCATGCTCGAACGCGCCGAAATGCTCCGCCACGAGGCGCTGCGCATGCTCGAGAAGCGTGCGCTTCGTGCTCTCGTACAGACAGAGCGCAGGTTCTTCCCACTCTTCCACCACGTCCAGAATGAGCTGCTTGATGACAATAAACGGGTAATTATTCGGCAGCTCGCGCGTCACCGCACTATAGCACCGTCAATCCAATCATCCAAAAAGAACTGAAGTCGACCACGCACGTATCAGCCCTCTCCATAACCTCATCAATACACATCACATCCTCATCCACCTCCACATCCCACACACTCAAATCCTCCGCCTCACCTTTCAAAAACGCGGGGCCCGCAATCGTCCTTATATTCCTCCCCGTGACCTGGCAGCGCTCCCATGGCGCGAACTCCGGCACCGTGCTCCGGATGGCCTCGAAAAATTCCTGCTGCATCGGCCGCAGCGCCTGCAGGAGCCCCTCCGCGACGGGCGTGCCCACGACGTGCTTCTCGACGCCGCGCGTGAACGCGCCGACGAGCCGCATGAGCTCGCCGATCGGCTCGTGCGACGGCGACGGCGGGAGGACGTCTAACTCGCGCTGTGTGAGCGCGAGCAGGTGCTCTAGCTCTTTGCGCAACTCCGGCAGCCTACACGTTGGAAAATAAACGTAAGCCCCGAGGAATATTGCTGACTACTTACCGCTTCGCAATTAACTCCGCTAACATCTCACTCAACCTCGCCGTCAGCTTATCCGTCCCCAACCGCCTTTTATGCACAGCCCCGAGCCCCGCCCACGGCATCTCCTGCGCAAAGAACGCCGCCTCATGCGCGCGCGCCGCTTCCCACGTGATGCCTGCGTTGAGCATCTCCGTGGTGGGGTTCTTCACGCAGAACCAGTAGATCGATTCGCTGCGCTCCCCACGGATTACTGGGAGCCAGTTTTGCTCGTTGCCGGGTTCGATGCGGTCGGGCTTGGTTAGAACGCCTAGCGGTGTATGTTAGTGTCGGTATCAAAATCAATGACAGTGTGCTGGCACGAGTTTGCTGGGGTAAGGGAATGGGAGAGGAGAGTCTAGACGTACCGACGGTGCGCGCGTGCGAGGGGTCGTACTGGCTTGCGAGGCCGTATGCGGCTTGGTTCTCGAGGTCGGCTGAGATTTATCGTGTGTAGGGTTAGATACGCAGCTATGTGAAGGGTCTACTGCTCGACTCACTTTCGCATGCCACGGTCAGCAAAATGATACAGCTAGGCTTCCGTATGTACGAGATCGCTAGCTCGCGGATGAGCTCCACATCTTCCGGATTTCCACCAGTAGCCACGCTCTGGATGATACCTATCACGAACAACACATAACACGCATCATAATCAGACCCACTCGATCTCGACACTTCGAATAATGAACAATGTATACTCACCCGGAAGATCCACAAACGACAAATCCGCCACATCCGCGCCTGAGATCTGCAAGCAAATCGTATTCTTCGAAAACGACAGCTCCATCACATCCGGATCCGCGTCCGCGCCTTGGAGGAACGCCTGGAAGTTCGCGCTCGGGTTCAGAATCGCGCGCTGGGCGCGCCGGATGCGCTCGGTCACGTCCGCCTTGGACGTGATGATGTCGCCGAATTGGTCGTCCGTCGCATGTCCGAGGTCGGCGCCGAGGGCGTCTGTGACGCGGCGCAAGGAGACGCGGCATTGCCAGGGTCTGTCAGAGTGGGAGAGTTGGCACTCCGTGGGGCATCTATTTGTGTCGTGGTGCTGTCAGACTGTAGGGCACAGAGGGATGGAGATGAGCGTAGCTGACCTGGTGCATGTCCCCGAGGCGCGGGGAAGGCTGATGCCGGAGATGGACTCAATGAGGGAGGACTTGCCCGCGCTCTGAGAGCCAATGACGGCGATTTCGGGCAGGTCGATGTCAAGCTGTGCGCTGAAAAAACAAAACATAAGTGACGTTCTGTGGTCGAGAGTGATTGAGTATGATACCCGGTGCCCTTGAGCCGGTTGATGAGGTCAAGCATTCGGCGACGGCGGGCGGCATACTGAGGGTCGGATAGACCGATGCCGTCTGCGGGGCTCATGTCGACGTCGTCGCCCATCGAGCTGTGAAATCTGCTATCCGAGCTCATGTCTGGAAAGGGCTGGAGATAGTGAGAAAATCATCTTGAATCTCATCGTTCCCTTTATATGGTGCTGTCGCTGCGGCGTGAAGTTGGGTTGATAAAAGCATTTGGAGTGTGTAAATCAGCGGATTTAGTGGTCCTGCTGCGACGTGTCAAAGTGGAAACGCGTGTTGCGCATAAGAAGGAAGACGTACAGTATGAAGTCGGAGCGTGTAGGCGTAAGTGGTCTTCTTTTCTCTTGTTTCGAGTCGCTGAGCAGTGAACATGGACAATGCTGTTGTAGAGATACCGTCCGACGTGGCACTGCGGCCGCGCAGTCGCTCACGGCTGCGAATCGGAGGGAGAAGCTCGTTGGAAACAGGGATCTGCTTTATAATAGGATATGGTTGAGGACGTTTCGTTGTTAGAAAGAAGAGATGAACATACTCTTGGTACTTTACGACCATGGGTCGTTGACACGGCCTAGTCGGGTTGAACCGGCTTGATACATGTTATACCTTTGGACTCGGAGAGGAGATTCCGACGTTAGTGAGGATCAGCCTAGGGGGTGAAAGGTTCTGACAAGGAGCGACTATCTTTGTGGTCAAATTCAGCAATGGAGACTCGGGAAGTGTACGAGTATTGGTCTGCCTATTTTGAAGTTGTAGGCTTGTGTTTACGTACATCCGAGCAATGGGAAACCGATTTGTTGAAACCGCTCATTTGTCTACACCACTCCCAACACCACGTCTTCAGCTTCATCTCCGAGAAACTCGCAGACGTGCCTCTGAACTCTGATTCTTCCCGTAGAAATGTCGGATAACTGACTGCGCGAACTGCGGCATGTCTGGATCAGAGCAAAGTTCTGAGATCTTCCTGGGAACCGTTTGCCCAAAGTCGCAGGCCATGCTGTAAGTCCCATATACACTTGTGGCTGGTTCGATACTAGTCGAAGTCAAGCGGTATTCCTTCCGTCACATCTGATATCAGACCTGTCACTGATAGTTATCTATAGGAAACCGACTGCATTGAGCTGCATCGTGTCTTCTCCGAATCCGTCGGCGTCTTCATGAACAAGGCAGAGAACCTCCTCCCACAACTTACCAGACACGGGCGCGGCTACTATGGGAGGTCTCATATACTATCACTGTCCGGTCATCTCCAAAACCGCTACTTGAAGGCGTCCAACGGCAAACAAAATGACAATTCGAAGACGTATCTTTCCACAGACGCCCTGGCACGATGGCTTCTCGAAGCAACTGCGGGCGCAGCAAACGTCCTCGAGGCAGTATTTTAACTTCTGCCGATCCCTTCAAGAACTGGACTATAGCAATCTCCACGCCGTGTGATGTCCACCGATATGGTCCTCGACGAGGCAAGTCTTACGTCGCCTCTCTTCCTCCCGTCCACGACATTCAAGGAGACCTACAGAGCGTTGATTTCCCTCACCTTGACGTCCCAATGATTGTCATCGGACACGATCCCGGTCGCAGCCAGACTGCATCGACCCTAGTCGACGGCGAATACTCCGCGATGGCTCATTCTGACCCGGCTTCGGCAGAAGAACGCCAGGAGGCCCTGCAGCTGATGAATAGCCTCCAGGGGACGGGGTGCGTTACACCGACTTCCTACCTTGTGAATCTGTTCTTATGAAGTCTTGTGCTCGTTAGGGTTCGAAGTGACATCGATATACCCACCATCGCTGTCGTAGGAAACCAGAGTTCGGGGAAATCGTCCATGATAAGGGCCATCTCTGGGGTCACCATGCCCAGGGACCCAGGATTATGTACCCGGTATTCTCTCCACACCTATGACCTCTAGCCGCAGCACCTCATCCACTACTTCAGGGTTCCTCTCGAATGCCACCTCCTTCACTCCGAAAACACTCAATGGTCATGCAAGGTGACACTCCGGTTTTTCACCAACCCTGCTGGGATAGCGTATAGCCCAGCGAGGAATGTGCAGTTCGGGGAGCCGCTGAAAGAATCAGAGAGGCATCTGGTGGAGGATCGGATACGGAGAGCTCAACTGAGCATCCTGAGCCCAAGCAAAACCCCAGAAGAGTGTTTGCGGGCAACGCTGCAAGATCTCGGTACCGGGGATATGAGATTCTCCACCAACCTTGTATCCTTGGAGATCAGGGGCCCGACCGTCGAGGACCTCTCTTTCGTGGATCTTCCAGGTACCTCCAAAGTATATTGGCACGTATGTCTTCATTTTTCCTAACATTACTGTGATCTAGGTATCATCAGGAATGTGGGCTCGAGTGGTGATAGTGCCGACATCAAGAGGATAGAAGACCTCGTTGTGTCATACATCTCGAAACCTAGCTGCATCATCCTACTTGCGGTTGCATGCGAGAGTAAGTGTCCATTTATCATATAACTGGTACCTACGTACGATTTCTTACCATCTGTGAACCCAGCGGATTTCGCAAACCAAGATGGATTCAACCTGGCAAAGGAGCACGATCCGGAAGGGAAGCGGACAGTTGGTGAGCACCCTCCTCAGCCTCATAATTCTCATGATCCTAACTACATATCAGGTGTCCTCACGAAAGTGGACCGCATCGACCCGGGAGACGTGGATCCCTGGCTGCAGCGCTTATGCGGCGTGGTCGATCCGTTGGTACACGGATGGTTCTGCACAAAGCAGCCCGACGCGAACGGCCTGCAGCTCAACACGTCTTGGCATGCTGCACAGCGGCAGGAAACGTGCTACTTCGAGAAGGAAGAAGTATGGTCGTCGTTGCCGCGGGAGCATTGCGAACGCCTGGGGACGAAGAACCTGACGCGCAAGCTCAGTGGAGTCCTCTCGGACCTGATCAGACAACGGTCAGTGCACCTGCCCGCCCTCCCGCATATCACGCTGAAGTTGAATTTGTACAGGCTGCCTGATCTCAAGAACGAGGTTAACAACCTCCTCGAATCTACACGGCTGGAGCTAAACATTCTCCCTCAACGCGCTTCAGGCGATGCCGTAGGGCAAGTTGTCAAGCTTATCCAGAGCTTCACGACAGAGGTGCAGAGGCAGCTCAGCGGGCTAGGTGACAACGGCGCGATCCTGCAGAAGATTCTCTCCGAGAAGAAACGCTTCCGGCGGGCGATACGAGACACTGCTCCCGACTTCCGGCCCTGGAAGAGCGATGTCGAAGTGAAAGAGGGTTTGAACCTGGTGCCAGACTTCCTCCTCGATGAGGAAGACAATCCAGGCAGCCCATCCGGTAATACGGCAATCGTGACTCGTTCATCGGGGCATCCTGTCGCTCAAGACAGATCAAAGGCTATCTTCATCGACACCGTGAAGCATCTTGCAGAGGAGTGCGTAGACAATCAGGTTCTGCCTGCTCCCCTACTGATTCAAATCCTTCCGTGCACGCAGGCGCACCTCGCGCGAACTTTTGTCCAGCTACCCCCACGAGGTGTCCCGACTTTTTCATCCATCGCGTCACCGACGGGTGGGAGGCGCCAGCCAAAGACTTCGTCGATAACGTGGTGAATATAATCACAGCAACGCTGCAGAAGGCTGTCGACACACACTTCCGTCAGTACACTCACGGGAGAATCAAGAAATGGGCATGGTGCGTATGCATATGGACCTTATCCGTCCGCATCTGCGCCTCGGCTAACGGACGAACTAATTTGCAGGCCCTTCGTGAGCAGCTATTTGAAGAATGCGCACGAGCGCACGCAGGAGTACGTCAAGCTGCTCCTGCGCGCAGAGAAGATCGTGGACTCGGGCAACAACCGAGATATCGTAGTCTACAAGGACAAGTACCTGACGCACTACAAGATGCTGCAGGGCCTCGCGGCGGGCGACCGCTTCACGAAGAACCTGATGATGAGGCCCTACAACTCGAACAGCACGCAGGAAGCGAGCACCGAGTTCCAGAGCGGCGAGCGGCTGCTCATGGGGGCGACCGCGAAGATGCAGCTGAAGTTCGAGACAAAGGATCTCGCGAAGTTGCTGCCCAGCAGCCACATGGACCCCGTCCTCGACGTCATGGCCGCCGTGAGCGCATACTTCCAAGGTACCACACCCTCTTCAGCTCGATCGTCGCCACCACCACTCACATCGCACCCGCAGTATCCTTGAACCGCTTCACGGACTACGCCACGAAGTTCGTCGACCTGGAACTGGTGGCCGGGCTGCAGAGCGATGGGCTGAGCGAGAGCATCCTGAGCGAACTCAACCTGAGCAATCCCGAGACCGTGAAGCGTTGCGAGCGCTTCCTCCAGGAGGCACCGGAGGCCGCAGAGTACCGCAAGGATCTAGAGATGAAGCTTGAGCGCCTCGAAGTCGCATATGCTCGCCTCCAGGACGCGGAAATTTACTCTTAACTATCATACCCATTCACACCCATTCTTGCATACTACACACCCGCACATCTACATACCCGCATACTGTAATATTGGTATCCGTGTCGACGTGTTGTACAAAATAACGAACAGAGCGAGGGCGAAAGTAACAGTGCAAGTGAAGATGAAAGTGAAAGCGGAGTGCTCCAAGTGAAAGCACAAAGAACTGCAATCGAAACCACATATCCCGGAAAGCACAGACAGTCCACGGTGACATCACGACTGACCACAGTCCTGGGCGGCGAACCTACGCCACCGTGAAGTTCGACGATCTGCCCGTGAAGGAAGAGATCGCCCCAATCAGGGGCTTAGAATCCCCGAAATACGAGATGCGGTAAGTGCCGCCTGGCGATGCAGGGGCACAGGTCAGCAACGCGTTTACTGCGGATGGGACCGGCGGAGCGGGCGACTTACTCGGCGTGCCGTCCTCGATGGTCCTGCGTGGATCCGGAAGCGTCAGTGGGGGAAGTGCTGAACGGCGGCAATGGAATTGGGCTTACCACGTGATGTTCACGGTGCTCGTGCCGGTGAACTGGAAGGCAGTCACTGCTTAGTACGGTACGGAAATGGGATCCGGGCGACTCGACGTACAGTGTTGGTCCGGTTCCACTCATAGATCGTCGACGGGTGCGAGTCCGAGCGGACAGCCGTCCAGGCGCCGTTGACGAGCTGGTCGACCGTCAAGAACGTGCCTTCGAGCCTGAGGTTATTCTACCGAAGAAGAAAAAATCCTGTTGAGTGGGTGAAAGGGTGGAGGGCGAGGAAGTCGTACCCTGGGATTAGCGCCGACAAATTGCACGGCGACGCTATCGCCCGCGTGGTAGGGCGAGGACGACACATCAGCAAGTACGTCGCCAAAGTGCTTCCCAGAGGGCGGGTTATCCTGGATGACAGGGGTCTACGAGCCATGGGTAGCAGGTGG
>SEOQ01000689.1:1548-15532 GCA_004679275.1 Dentipellis fragilis
TNNNTNANNNNTAAGTCTAAACCGTCTGAGGTGTCGGATACATGCAGAAATACTGATGTAATATGTATGCTCAATTCAACTGCGAGGATTAGTCGTTGTTGCTGCACATGAGATGTAGAAGAAGAAAAAGGCTTGTACGATGTGCTCACATTTGGTGCTAACAGTTCCTTCTGGAAGCCCTCTCGCGCTACAATCAACTGCATCGCCCGACGGTGTCAGAAAAGCCATGAAAGAAGTGGCGAACACTTACAGCCTTCTGCCCAGCGATCATGCCGTCCAGGAACTTCTCCAATGACTTCTGGGAGTCCTCAATCCTCTCCTTCTCAAACTGCGCGAGTTCCGACTCCACAAGCTTGGGTGTATTATCAAAGTCCAGCCTTGCATCCGACGCACGGGGCTCTGCCTGTCACTTCGTCAATACGATATCCCGTCATATGTGGAAGGAAAGAGCTTGCGTCGGCAATTTGGCTCATCGAGTGCCCTATGCGGTCAGGCTGGATCCACCCCTGCGAGCGATTCCGCTCGTGCCCCGCCTTGACACGCCGGCGGCGGCAGGTACAACAGGATGCGTGAACAGAATGCCATCTGCGCCGTACACGTGTGTTAATGACTCCTCCAGATTGTCCGAGTATAGACAGAAAACCTACTCAGACAAAATATATAAGCCGCGCATACTCATCTGCCGTGCTCAAGATGGTGACCATATCCTACTGGGACTGCTCCGACTTGAGGTCATGCGTTCTGCGCTCTATTTCTGCAAGGCTGCTTGGCGGTCGTGAATGCCGACAGCTCTGTAAATTACACGCCATGCGTAAAGAATTTTGTCTAATACTGGCACACAAGACTGCGTATATGCATACCTCCTCGGTGCTTGGAAACGACCTCAATGGTTTTGACGAGGTAGCGGAGCTAAGTCTCCATGGTGTCGAGGTATGGCTTTTGGCGGTCGAACCACTGTGCGAGTGTGCCCATAAGCGGATCAGTTTGCAATGGATGCGATATCGAACACCCACACCGTCGGTCTCAACATACGTCTGCGTCAAGCCAGTCAAGCCCAGGTTGTACATCAACCCGCCACTGCCTCTCTCCTGCGCAATCTCTGCCATCCTATGCTTGATCTACGACTCAGTGAGCTATGGGATCTTGATACCAAGGCCAGGCGCGCGACTGGCACATAGAGAAAAGGAGTCACCTTCGAGGAACAACTTCGGATCTACATGCTTCAGCAAAACGAGATGGTGGGCGGTCTTCGTGATACATGTCTCGAGCACCATCTGGCGCTGCTGCTCGAATTGGTCTTTGAGGCGGTCGAACAGGCTCTTCTCGGGGACAGGCGGCACGACGACGCCGACATTGTTGGCGGAGAGTGTCTCGTAGAGCCACAGGGAGTCACTGTATCGTCGAAGGTCCGAGAACATAGAGTTGGAGTACAACGGGGAGGTGGTCTGGATGTTGCGGTCAGAATTTGAGCATGCACGCGGTGAGGGCACGAAACTTACGCGGGTGTGTATGGTGTACATGATGTATCCACGTATGGGGTCACCGACCTTTTGCGGGTCATCGACGGTAATCACGAATGTAGGTTGTATGACCGTTCTCCGTCTTCGGAGCTGTAGCCTGCTTCGGTGATGTCTACATACACGTCAAGATCAGTATATAAGCGCGTAATAGCATGTCTAGTATAATTTCTCGCTTAGTTACACAGATTGTATGCGCCCTGCATAACTCGCAATGCGAGAATGATGCAAAGAACATGTCCACTCACCGGTTCGCTCGTGATGAGCCTCGGACGCAACGGCTTGTCGTTGTCGCCGCCGCCGCCTTCATCCTCACCCTGCCACCCCTTGGGCGACGAAATTGGCATGTGCCCAGTATTCACGAAAGAGCTCTGCATGCGATCCCATCATTCACCAAAGCTCTCTCCGCCTAGTGCGAGGCTAGCGAACGGGGATGCGGGGATTGTTGGCTATATGACATTGCGCTGTGGATCCGAGGGCGCGGAAAGCGAAAGAGCTGCTCCATGTACGGGTCTGCGGGAAGCAGGTATTGGTGAGTGGCGGCGGGGGCGCTGCAGGAGTCTTGAGAATTTCGGGCTCGGTGGTAGCGGTGGATGACGATGCTGGCTACGGGGGCAACAGGGGGCGCGAGCTGCTGGGGTAGGCGTCCGCTCTTGAAGCGGGAACAACAGCGCCTTGGGTTCATTGGCAGCTATCTCCTTCTCCACGCACTCCCGGAATTCTGGGGATGGGAAAGCCCGATGCCTTGGACGATGTCACCGCTGGCTTTGGCAGACATATTCGCATTGGCAGAGTCCAGCGGGTCAGGGTCCGGGCAAGACAGCTCTGCACTACGTGATTCCAACTCGGTTGATGGGGTTGTAGAGGCGACATCTTCGAAGCGGAGGTACTTAGTTGTGGTGATGTGCTGCAGATGCCTGAAGAAAAGTGGAACTGAGAATATGCACCATGGCCAAGGGTGGGAAAATCCAAAGACTCGGACATGTAAAGTTGAACGGTTGACGTTGAGGCCTTCAATGAGGCCTTGAGAGTGCCTTGAGGCACTGTTGACTCGTTGAGGCCGAGGCTCCAAATCAAGCTTGACGCGTCTTGTCTTCCCCTCTCTTCTCACAGCATTCAACTCGGGTGCAACACACTTCACTATGGCCTCAAACCAAGGCGAAGGACGTCGCCAAGACATACTCACGAAACAGCGCAACCAGATGCGCGAGGACTTCGAGCGCCAGAAACAACAGCTCATCAACGAAACAGAGAAATCACGGCCCTCGAGCAACCGCTTTGTCGGCCAAAATGACTCCATGGAAGAGTCGCTGAAGAAGAGCACTGTCGGGCTGGTCAGGCTGGAGGACTTCCAGCAGCGCAGGAAGGAGCTCGAGGAGGCAAAGGCACGCGAGGCGGCGCAGACCGACGAACTCAAGTAGGTAACTTTCTCGGCCGTCCAGCATGCTCGCTGTACGGGTGGCTTACTGGGCGTGGAGTATCTGTTTAGGGAAGAGCAGAAGAAGGTGAAGAAGCGCAAGAAGGCAGCTAAGTCTACGCTGTCGTTTGCTATGGACGATGAGGGCGACGGAGAGGAGGCTTCCGGCTCGTCGACCCCCAATGGGGACGAGAATGGCGAGAAGCCTGCGAAGCGCTCCAAGTTCCGGAAGAACCCTCATGTCGATACGTCGTTCCTTCCTGACCGTGAGCGTGAGGAGGCGGAGCGGCGTGAGAGGGAGGAGCTGCGGAAGGAATGGCTCCTGAAGCAGGAGGAGATGAAGCAGGAAGAGATTGAGGTCACGTACTCGTACTGGGATGGGAGCGGTCACAGGAAGAGTGTCTCGGTGAGTCTTGCTCTGAGTACATGCCATTTCCTTATTCACATTTCTCGTTAGTGTCGCAAGGGCGACGAGATTAGCACCTTCTTGGAGAAGTGTCGACAGCAGTTCCCTGAATTGCGGGCGATCAGCGTAGACAATCTCATGTACATCAAGGTCAGTCAATCTCATTACATTCACTGGTACAACGCCTGACTCGTTTTGATTTTTACAGGAGGATCTCATCATACCCCATGTTCGTTTACACAATCCTTGATGCATGCAGTTCGACTGCTGACCTTTAATTTAGCACTACACCTTCTACGACTTCATCATCAACAAAGCACGAGGGAAATCTGGACCATTGTTCAATTTCGACGTGCACGATGACGTGCGGCTGCTTGCCGACGCAACGAAGGAGAAAGACGAGTCTCACGCTGGCAAGGTCGTCGAGCGGAGCTGGTATCAGCGGAACAAGCATATCTTCCCCGCGTCTCGATGGGAGGTGAGGTCTTCTCAATCTCTGCATCCACAAGTTGCTCATTGTCAGTTGCCTGCATGCCTTGTGCCCATACTTTCGCGGTGCCGTTGGAATAGATCTTCGATCCGCAGAAGGGCTATGGCAAATACACGATCGCTTAGTTGGGTTTTATGGGTGTCTTTCTTGTACTGTTCAGTGTCCTTTGCGCATAGCATTTACAATTGCTGGGGCAAATTTTATCTTGCGAATGTCGTATCCTTCCTAGGCCTGTCTCATGAAGTGATCGTGTCCAGTACCTCCGCCAAGCAAGCATGCTTGCTTGCAGAACCGGCCATGCACCAGAGTCTAGAGATAGACTTATGGACTAGATTATGATTGCACAAGTTTTGATACAGTCTATTAAGAACATATCTATATAAATGCGGGTTGCGAGGGCCTTGGGATATAGATTTTGTAGATGACGATATGTTACTTGCAGGAGCTAGTCATCGCGTGCAGCACGGCGGTGCGGGAGGCGGTCAATGTAGTTCGCCACGAGGTCAAAGAATGTCCATAGAAGTCCATGTGTCGTCACGCTGCGCAGAGCACTGACGCCGAGGCCGCGGTATATGCGCGCGACGCCGGCGAGGAACGGTTTTGGATTCTCGGGGTCGGGACCTGTGCACGATGTGCGGTGAGGGGAGGATATGAGACGTGAAAAGGAAGACTGACCTCTGATGAGCCGCTGGAGCGTCTCTAGCGGGCCTCGGTAGCGCTCGCCTGCTAGCGCTCGTTGCTGCACTTTTGTCTTCACGCTTGAAACAGAGGGTGAGAACCTATAGCGACGGAGAATGAGGCGACTTACACGTCAAGGGGGTATATCAGAGCCCATGATGTGACACCAGCGAAAGAACCGCATACAAAGGGGACCAGAGAAGCGTGTATCGGGAGCCATGAGGGGGTAGGACCCTGCTCGCCAGAGGGAAGCCGGCCGAGAAGGT
Source organism: Dentipellis fragilis (assembly GCA_004679275.1). NCBI lineage: Eukaryota > Fungi > Basidiomycota > Agaricomycetes > Russulales > Hericiaceae > Dentipellis > Dentipellis fragilis. Next base: position 6,323 of record SEOQ01000689.1, read on the forward strand.
GACGCATACTATCATATTCAAAGAAATATAGCGCAGTTCCCAGCGTATCGCGGACTAGGGTGGGGTCAGCAATAGACCATGCGCTTCGGAATTGCACTTACCAAAGTGCAATCGGAATCCGGTATAGAGACCGAATGGACCACCAGACTTGATGATCTCTCTGACCGCAGTGGCCGTACTTGGCGGTTTCACGATATGCACGCCCTTCTTCTCGGCTATCGTGTATTCCAGTTGACGTCGTACCTGCACCGAAAGGTTAGTGACCGGAGAAGCCGGACGGAACGCGTATGTACCTTGACTAATTCAAAAGCTATAAATGAGGATGTCAGCGCACACGACTTTTGGCACTTGACCAGGGCACTCACGGGCACTCCCAAAAGAGATCAGAGACCCTGCCATAGCACCACCAGCCCCGCCCACCAACCCAACCTGGAGCATCTTATCCTGCCTCGTCAACTTATGGTCAATGAAGTATTCCTTCGTGCGGTTATATATCGTGAAAGATGCAGCTCCTGCGTGGGGTAGGTCAAGACACGACTGGCACGCGCCTGCAAATGCGCAACTCACGGACGAACGAAATGGTTATGAGCGGAATCCACAAGCCACGATAAAACCCAATGACACCCTCATCCCGGTACACTAGATACGCGAGTTTTGGGATAGAGATGGGGGTCTTTGTGGTCTGCAGCCTAGATTTAAGGGAATCCAGCTGGAGCACGCAGATGGTTAGGGTGGCATGTGAGCGAAGATCGACGAAACTCACGGGGTAGCCCGCAAACGTCGAGATGTAGCTCGCCGTGATAGCGCATACGACCGCCTTGTTGTCTACAGCACGGTATATGCCACTCGCCAGGTCAGACGGTCGTCATTCAAGCGAGTCGGGAGGTATTCTTACTTCGCAAGAACTCATGTCTGCTGGCCGGGTCAAACAGGGGAGATGTTGGGCTGTTGATAAATGCAAAAGCTGAGGTGAATTCACGGTGGTTGCGCTCGTGCAAAGACGCGCACCTTGTTCCATCCATAGAGCGTGTTTGTACCGGCCGGGCGGGGTCCAGTATCGTGCGCCTGCACACCAACACAAAGCCTATGGAGCTCACGATGTAGGCGCCGTCGTGAACTTGGCTGTAGGACTTCGTGAAAAAGCAGAGTGGAGAAAAGACGAGGGTCGGAGACCGCGAAGTCGACAACACTCGGGTCGGCCTCTCTTCTCTCCGCCCTCGTCGCCTGCCTTATCCGGAACACTCCCCGCTCCGCTCTCACGGCTCTTTCCGGCTCCTTTCGTCGTAAGTAAACATCGTCGAGAACAGATATAATCGCGTTCCACTAGCTTGCTCTGACAACTTCCACTCGCCGCTGTCTCTGGAGCACGCACACCGCCTACGGATCCAACGAAACAGCCGGCCAACTTTCGTCCAATTGTCTCCCTCGCTGGCATTGACCAAGCATTGACCAATGACTCCGCTCGGGCTCAATGTGATTCAACACCACCCTTAGCTGTGGCTCATGCATGGTCATAACCGTCCGTCCAGGGATAAAAATGCGTACCTGGCCGCATATGACCGAAACATAGAATATGCAGGAAACATGTTTGCTCGAGATCATGCAGCATGAACACAGCTACATACTTACGGTTACAACCATGGATTTGGGAGCGCCGTATCAACGATTAATACATCCGATCTCCGAGTCTTCGGAACGTCTACAGACAAGTCAAATGTGAGGGTGCGTCTACCTAATAATGACAACAAGCTCTTGCTGAATCGGCCAGCTCCACCCCGCAAAACCATCGAGGGATTGCGTCAACAATCAGATGGCAGGTTGGCCACGGGGTTAAGCACTTACAGAGACTTGTATGCAGGGTGAAGGCAGCCCTCCGCATCCTTTATCTGCGAAGGGATTACAAAGCACCGTTGATCGTCCGTCTGTCGCACTTCTGAGTGTAAGCGGGGCCCGAGTAAAACGACGCGAGCGCTTGGCACGATGTATCCGGCAAGCAGACTGTCGACGGGGAAGCTGAGAAACAGCCTGAACTCCACTGCAAGTCCGGAGGACTAGCGTTGATGTGAATGGGTACCGGAGGCCCACAGCATCATGAGCAATGGGTCATCCCCGCGCCAAAACGCAGCGAATACCATCGAGGGAAAACATCAGCAGCATACGGAGCAGGACAGCGCGGATTGGCCGGCAAGATGGACATTGAATGGGGAAACAGCAACCTGGGACCAGGCATCTGGCTACCGAGGCGATTAGATAACGACTAGTACATGCAGTCTGTTGTTTATCGTACACTTTTCTTGTACACTTTGCTCGTCTACGATGGAACGCGCTGTGGCGTCTCACACAGCGAGCATGCGGCCATCGCGCAGGCCAAGATTGACACAATTTCGGTTGCGTGTCTTCGGCTGCGCGACAAAATATCGACTCATGAAACGGGGTTAGTCAGTGACTCACTGCCGGGTGTAGGGAGTCTGGTCGGCGTTAAGTCGGTGGAGAGACTAAAAAGGAACACTCGGGGGTAAAAATTATCGGCGATCGGCGTTGAGGGAGAGTTAACGCCTATGAAACGGACGCGCCATCAGCGGCTGAGTGGGCAGCCTGGCCACTTCCCAAGAACTCGAGTGTGTGTATATATACTCTTGTCCTCACATGCAGCGCACTCCCCCCCACTCCTCCCTCTGCGCTTTCCTGTCCTGCCATGACCGGGCACACTCAAGTCGGGTCCGACCCGCCCAAACATGCGGAGCCGTCCATTGACCCCCATGCAGGTGTCAACGTCCAGGAAGCCGAGAACGAGTTCTATACCCTCTCCCGCCAGCTAACGCAGGCGACTGCCGTGTCTGGCATTAGTTTCCAGAGATCGCGCGGGGCTGCGGATGGCTCCGAGAAGAGCATCGAGAAGAAAGATGCAGAAAAGGGCGAGTTCGGCGAAGCCGAGCTATTCGACCTCCGGGAATACCTTTCATCATCTAACGAAGCCAACGAAGCGGCTGGTATCAAGCACAAACACGTCGGCGTCAGCTGGGAGAACCTCGAGGTGAAAGTCCCCGGTGGTTTCAATACCAAGGTACACGTTTCCTTCATGCGATTTAACCTGCGCTCACGCTGGTTCGCGACCGCAGTTGTATGTCAGGACATTTGGAGGTAAGTTCGCGCAGTCGATTGTACGCAATATTGTGCTGACTCTTGCGCAGATGAGGTCTGGCAGTTCTGGGTCATGCCCTTTTTTACATTATGGGCCTGGATCAAAGCCATGCTTCCCGCCGTAGAAAAACAAATCCCGACTCGGACAATTCTGCACAAGTGAGTTATGATTATCTGCTCGCGGCAGTCTACTGAGATTCCGCTCAGGTCTTCTGGCGTCCTCCGACCAGGAGAGATGTGTCTTGTGCTCGGTACCCCCGGTTCCGGTTGCTCTACATTCCTGAAGACCATCGCAAACGAGCGCGGCGAGTTTTACAGCATCGATGGTGACGTTCGGTATGCTGGCATCGATGCCGCTGAGATGGCGAAAACGTACAAAGGCGAATTGGTGTACAACGCAGAAAGTAAGTAACGCGTCGGATACCCGATGGCGACCTGGAAGCTGATTTCCTGTTCGTAGACGATATCCACATCCCCACGCTCACCGTGGGGCAGACCTTGAATTTTGCTCTCTCGACGAAGACCCCCGGTCCCAAGGGTCGTGCGCCTGGCGTGTCTCGCAAGGATTTCAATTCCTCGGTAAAGAGCATGCTTCTTCGTATGTTGAACATCTCGCACACGGAGGACACCCTTGTCGGTGATGAATTCGTCCGCGGAGTATCCGGTGGTGAACGTAAGCGTGTCAGTATCGCCGAAATGATGTGCACGCGCGCACGTGTTCAGTGCTGGGACAACTCCTCGCGTGGTTTGGACGCTTCTACTGCGCTCGATTTTGTCAAGTCCCTTCGTGTCATGACGGACGTCCTCGGTCAGACTACGTTTGTCACGCTGTACGTGATTTCGTTATTCCGCCTCGTTATCATGCTTTCTCATGGGACGCAGTTATCAAGCAGGCGAGGGCATCTATGAGCTCTTCGACAAGGTTATGGTTATCGATCAAGGACGTCAGGTGTACTACGGCCGTCCCACGGAGGCCCGCGCCTGGTTCGAAAGCATCGGCTACAGGTCCCTCCCGCGTCAAAGCACCCCCGACTACCTTACAGGCTGCACTGACCCCAATGAGCGCCAATTTGCTCCTGGCCGTACGGAACACGATGTCCCCTGCTCCCCAGAGAGCCTTGAGGCAGCGTACCTTGCATCTCAGACTTTCCAGGCCATACACCAGGATCTCACGAGCTACGACGCGCTCATGGAGACCGAGAAAGCTGACCAGGAGGCGTTCCGCGAGGCCGTCGCAAATGACAAGAAGCGTGGCGTGTCCAGGAAATCCCCTTACACCCTCGGCCTCCTCGATCAGGTTATTGCACTTAGTCGTCGACAATTCCAGACGAGGTTGCAAGATCGTTTCCAGATTTACACCAGTTTCACTTTGTCTTGGGTATGTTGTTATGGTGTTCGTTCCGTGCATGCCATTAACGACATTCCATTCAGGGTCTCGCTCTCGTGATCGGAGGTGCCTTCTATAACCTGCCGCCGACTTCCGCTGGTGCCTTCACCCGTGGCAGTGTGATCTTCTCTGCTATGTTGACGTCTTCCTTCGATACATTTGGAGAGCTGGCCACCCAGCTACTCGGTCGCCCGCTAATTAGGAAACAGGTATGCACTCTCTCCATCCTCGTGCGTCTTTCACCTGTTAACGGCCCTTTGTCCAGACCGGCTACGGATTCTACCGCCCTGCCGCCATTCAGATCGCAAACACGGTTGCCGACCTTCCCTTCTCGGCAATCCGTATTCTGATGTACGACATCATCATCTACTTTATGTCTGGTCTCGCGAGATCTTCCGCTGGTGGCTTCTTCACCTTCCACCTGCTGAACTACATGGCGTTCCTTGCCATGCAGGGTTTCTTCCGTTCCGTTGGCCTCTTGTGTTCTGACTTCAACACTGCACTGCGGACGGCTGTCGTGTTCTTCCCGAACTTCGTCATCTACGTCGGCTACATGATTCCTGTCACGCAGATGAAGCGCTGGCTATTCTGGATCGTGAGTACATGCGCGGTTTCTGGTTCCTTCTCGAAGCTGATTTGTCGTCGCAGTTCTACATTAACCCCCTCGCTTACGGTATGTTTCTCTTACATTCATCATTGTGTCATACTTATCGCAAGCGTAGCCTGGTCTGCTTGCATGGAGAACGAATTCATGCGTGTCACAGTATGTCTCCTGTGCTCGCTCCTCAACGGTTCGATCTAACCGTGTCTTCCATTCTAGCTGGAGTGCGATGGTGCCTACGTGGTTCCCCGCAACGGTAACGGCGCGACCAAGTATCCGTAAGCATCTTTATCCTTCCACATACTGGCGTAATGCTTATCCGTGGCCCTCAGTAACACGCTCGGACCCAACCAAGTTTGCACGTTGCCTGGATCGTCATCTGGTAGCCCTACAGTTCCCGGAAGGAACTACATTGACACTGGCTATGACCTCGAAACGGCCGACCTATGGCGCCGCAACTTTCTTGTCATGTGTGGTTTCACGTTGGTATTCTGGTTGCTGCAGACCTTGCTCATCGAGTGGTACCCGGTATGTCTCATCTTCTAATCTTTATCTCGTATCTGTTCTCACACGACCACAGCAATTCGCAGGCGGCATGTCTGTCAGCTTCTTCGCTCGCGAGAACGCTGAGAGGAAAAAGCTCAACGAGGCGCTCCGCGAACGGAAGATCAAGAAAGCCGAGAGCGAGCGACTTGAGAAGGCCCGTGCCATGGAGGGTACCAAGACCAAGAAGGACCCGTAAGCAATAATTCTATCTACTTCGCGCTCCACTAGCTAATACCTGGGGCACAGTGATGCATACTCTGAACGCAAGACCTTCACGTGGGAGAAGCTTGATTACTTCGTCCCCGTTCCTGGTGGGACCCGGCAGCTCCTCAACAACGTCTACGGTTATGTCAAGCCTGGCACCCTGACCGCTCTGATGGGTGCCTCTGGCGCCGGTATGTTGTTTGACTTGGCTGTTTGAAGTTTGGGTGCTCACATGGACGATGTAGGAAAAACGACCTGCTTGGACGTTCTCGCACAGAGGAAGAACATCGGTGTGGTCTCAGGCGATATCTTCGTTGACGGCCGTCCTCTCGATGGCGACTTCGCTCGTGGTACCGCTTATGGTGCGTAACGAATATCAAAGGTCATGTCGCAGCCGCTGATTCGTCGTTCAATAGCCGAACAGATGGACGTGCACGAGCCAACGACGACTATCCGTGAGGCCATGCGATTCTCCGCGTACCTGCGCCAGCCTGCCCACGTCCCGAAGGAAGAAAAGGATGCCTACGTCGAGGACATGATCGAGCTCCTCGAACTGCAGGAACTTGCCGACGCGATTGTCTGGAGTCTCGGCGTCGAGGCACGCAAGCGCCTCACCATCGGTGTCGAACTAGCCAGCAAGCCCGAGCTTCTCCTCTTCCTCGACGAGCCGACCTCTGGTCTCGATGCACAGAGCGCCTGGAACTTGGTCCGTTTCCTCCGGAAGCTCGCCGACAGCGGTCAGGCCATCCTCTGCACGATCCATCAGCCTTCGTCCCTCCTCTTCGAGAGCTTCGACCGCTTGCTGCTCCTTGGACGAGGTGGCAACACGATCTACTTCGGCGACATCGGCGAAGATTCCTCGGTCATGCGCGAGTACTTTGCACGCAACGGTGCCGTGTGCCCCGGCAACGTCAATCCTGCGGAGTACATGCTGGAGGCCATCGGTGCCGGTGTGACGCCTAGGATTGGCCCGAAGGACTGGAAGGACATCTGGCTGGAGTCTCCCGAATGCGAGAAGGTGAAGAAGGAGATCGCGGACATCAAGGCTAAGGCGTTGGCAAAGGGTGAAGAAGGCAGCAAGAAGCACTCTATGTGTAAGTGTTGCTCGTACTGTCAGAGCCCGTACGGCCCGCTAACAGGCCTTACGCAGATGCGACGCCATTCATCTACCAGCTGCAGATCGTGGTGGCCCGTAACTTCCGCGCGCTTTGGCGTTCGCCTGAATACGTCTTCACCCGTCTCTTCTCGCATCTCATCGTGTCGCTCCTGGTGTCCCTGCCTTTCCTGCAACTCGGCAACAGCGCGCAAGACCTGCAGTACCGCGTGTTCGGAATGTGAGACCCCTCGAGTTTACTCGAGAATGTCTCATGTGCTGACCACCCATTGCAGCTTCTTCGCGAGTATCTTGCCCGGTCTCGTCATTCCGCAGTTGATGCCCATCTTCATCTACAACCGAAGTGAGTACATCGTTGTCGTGGGACCGTCAGCTCTTACTGATGTTTATCCTTTCAGGGACGTTCATTCGAGGTTCGTTGCACATGCTCATCCTCTTGCAGACAGTTATCTGACCTTTAATGCAGAGGCATCCAGTAGGATCTATTCGCCCTACGTGTTCGCTATCGGACAGCTCCTTGGCGAGATCCCGTACTCGGTTCTCTGCGCCATCTTATACTGGGTTCTCATGGTCTACCCCATGGGCTTCGGTAAAGGTGCCGCTGGCACGAACGGAACCGGATTCCAGTTGCTGGTCGTGCTCGTTACAGAGTTGTTCGCCGTGTCCCTCGGACAGCTCATCGCGTCGATCTCGCCTAGCGTCCAGGTCCGTATGATGCTCATTCTTGACAATGCCAGATGCTGATTTATCATGGACAGATCTCGGTGCTGTGGACCCCGCCGCTGTCTGTCATCCTTGGTAACTTCTGTGGTGTCACCATTCCGTACCCCGCCATGGCGCACTTCTTCAAGTCTTGGCTCTACCAGGTCGATCCCTTCACCCGGATGTTGGCTGCCATGTTGTCCACAGAGCTACAGTAAGGATCACAACATAGTTATATCCTTGATCGCACGCTCATTGCATCTGCAGCGGTCTCGTGATCCAGTGCCGTCCCGAAGAATTCTCCATTTTCCCCCCTCCTGCGAACCAGACCTGTGGCGAGTGGGCGAACGAATTCGTAGCGGCCTCCGGAGGTTACCTGGACAACCCCAACGACACTGCGGCCTGCCGCTATTGCCAGTACGCAGTGAGTAGTGCCCTGTGATGCATCGTAATGTTTGAGTATTGACGTGTATCTGTGTTTTAGGTCGGCGATGAGTTCTTCCTTCCTCTGAACATCCGTTACGACAATCGGTGGAGAGACGTGTGGGTCTTCTTCTGCTACTTCGGTAAGAACTTTGTACCCTTCCTCACCTGCCTGTATTCTGACATGGGGTGTTTTCCTCAGTCTTCAATTTCCTGGCGACGATCCGTAAGTTTTGCCATGCTTCTTACCAATGATATGAAAGCTGACAATCGCCTCAGTTGCCTCCCGCTTCCTCCGCTTTGCGAAGCGCTAGCGACTCGGACTCGGATTCCACAGCACGATTCGTCTCGATCATAGATCCCGGGACCACGCAGGACTACTCTCCATCACGATCTCTTTACATCACGCAGCATATCCACTGTTATACCTTCATGCCCTCACGCATATAATATTAGACATCCATTGCTCCATCTTAGAGGCGTAGATTCAATTGTAGACTTGATATGGTCACGATATCTACCGTAGTTCATGCATCGTTACGCAATAGCATTCCTTATATTCCTGGGCTACCTGAAGTTCCGATTTCAGGCTTGAGATATGTAGCCTTAGGATAGATTGAGCCATTTAGAATGACCAGTCTGCGAGCTGCTGTTATATTGAGAGAAGGACGCGGTTCATTTTCCTGCAGGAGGATTGACGCCGCGGCCGGATCCTCGGCCATTTCCGGCCCGGCGTCAATCCTTCTACCTAGTCACTTTGTATCTCGTCGAGAAACTTGCCTGGTGTAACCAATGTTTGTAATATCGGCCTCAGTACCGACGCCGGCCACGCGACATGGCTGACTTTGGTAGCTGGCAATCCCAAGCCGTGGTATGCGTAGTTCACTTATCTTGCTCAATTCATTGAACGCCGCGCATCAGTAAACCACGTAATCGTCTGCGAGGCCTGCTGCAGGACCTCTCAGGACCTCTCAGGACGTTCAGGGTGTCAGACGTCAGGACGTCGTAAATGAGCTGTCAGGGATTTCGAAAAAACAGCTTCAGGACTGCAGGCCTCAGGCTGCAGACACCCCAGGTCTCGAAATTTATGTG